>CANUEY010621037.1:0-23693 GCA_948099555.1 Croton setiger
CCCCCCCCCCCCCCCCCCCCCCCCCCCCCCCCCCCCCCCCCCCCCCCCCCCCCCCCCCCCCCCCCCCCCCCCCCAAGCATGAGTATGTTATGAATATTTCTGCATCTATATATATATATAAGAAAAAGATACTAAAAAAATCCATTTCTATGCTACAAGTTGACAATTGGCATCAGGAAATGGAATGAATCCTCCCCACATTATTGGCAGATTAAACTGGAAGCTCACTGAACATTTCACCATTATTCTTACACACCCCGCTTGCTTGTTCTTCTCCTTCGAAATCCATAACAAAGTTCTCGTTCATTCTCACTCTACTTCGAGCACGCCTTGAAGGCCTCGAATCCAGTGCAAAATCATCCCTTCGACTTCGCTTCTGCTTTACTGTTAAAAAACCACAAGCAAGAGCTTCTAATGCTTTAGTTGTCAGCGGTCTGTTTCTGGTGCTATGTCGACGATAATTCATACTAGATGGTTGCTCAGAAGTAGAGTCGCATACTGAGGATGCAGATGTTTTCAGCATATCAGAAGAATCATCTTGCTTCTGTTCTGTCATTTCCATCATAAAACTTTCAGTTTCCATAACTTGAGGGACTGGAAGGTTCAGATCAATTAATGTGCGTGGTTGGGGTTGTGATTGGGATTTCTCAGATGAGTTACTGCTGATAGTACATTCGTCGGTGTTATTATTCGGGCTGCCCCTTGATGAAGAACTGGTGGATGAAAACTTAGTCTGGATTGAACCCATTTGAGAATGAACATTTTCTTGGAAATCAGAAGAATTACTTGGAGCTAACAGATTCTTTTTATCAGTAGGTTTTTTTGTTCTCTTGATCGTTTGACCACTGACAGGCTTTCTTGGTTGCATGTCATCATACTTATTATCATTCTGCTCCTCTTGAACGTTGTTAAAACATGATCCCATTACAGGGAAACTCTGCTTCAAAGCATTATTTTCAAAAATTTGCATGCCAGAGAAGTTTGAGTGCCCAGTAGCATCATTGATCTTCATGGGTTTTGAGAAATCATTCTTATTCTGTTGGAAATGTACATAGTCAGATGAATCAGATTCATCAGCTGTAGCTTCAGAAGAGTCATCATCGCTTTCTTCAGAATCACTTCTTGAGATTGAAATGTTCATCTTGATCTCTGCTGGTAATCTTTTTAGTTCTCTCACTTTGGTTTTTTCCCCATTAACCACACTTGTATCAACAACAGTAAACTTGATTACATCTGTACTCCGGCTAGGAGTTCGAGGCTTCAGATAGCAATGGCGTTGTTGATCAGAAAAATCCTGACCATCCAAAACCTTATCATCGGTCCAACCATTTTCTTCTCTTTTACGACCATTGCCATTATCTGAAACCAAGTCGAGCTCAAGAAGAGCTGGATCAGAGGCAACTTTATTCAGAACATCACTGACAGAATCAAAATAATGGTTCCCTTTCACCAACTTTCTTCTAGAAAACTTCTTGATACCCGGTATAAGAAAGACCAGAGAGTTTCTAGAAGCAGCAGCAAAACTATGATCCTTAGGTTGCTCAGAATGCCACCCTCTTGCAAGTAAACGCGGCCAAACAGCTTCCCAAAAAAGATCATTTGATCGAGCTTTGCTCAATCGATAACCTCCGGTTAGGAAGTTGACAATTTCCCAGGGTGTAAGGGTGGAACAAGCCTTGCCAACCGGTATTTCAGGACGGGCGGGAACAACATGATTTGACTTTAAAGGGTCAGTAGTCATACCAGTGAGGTCTTCTTTTCCCTTGCCAATTGCTACAGCCGCAACTAGGGCACTCATTCCTACTGTAGCCTTTAAACTGAATACATATTCGTCTACCGACAATTTTCCTTCTCCATACATCTTAGCAACCTACCAATAGATCAAATTAGTAACTTCAGTTACAACACTATACACAGAAAATCTGCATAAAAGGTTCATAAATTACCCTAGAATAATTCTGAAAGACCAAGCATTTCATCCAGAGAGACATGCTTGTAGGAAAAATCAAAGATTTTGATCCAAAACATAAAGATAGCTTCACAGAGAAAAATGCAAATACAAGAGATTTTGTCTGTTGCTTTTAAATAACCACAAAAAAATGCGATGAACAAAAAATTTGAAGATTGTGCTCAAAATACCTCATAAAAAAAAAATCTTATTTCAGCACACATCCTGAACTGATCAACCTATGTATTTATACTAAATGCATGCTTATTAATTGGTCAAAGCTTTAACAACATATAGTATATACTAAAACTATATACTACAGAAAATACCTCCATCAAAGCATTTTTGCGTTCTTCAGGCGCATGTATATACAAACGAGATAGGAGTATATGGTGAGCGGATCCAACAAAAATCCTTTGTCCATATATACATTTTTTGCTTTTCTGTTTCCTGCAATCTGCCCATTTCTTGTATCTATCAGACCCATAAAACTTCCCATAATATAAAGAAAGTATATCTCCCATATTTTTGCTCCCAACAAATTTCTTTACTTGAACAAGATTCTTTCCAAAAATGTATAAACCAAGAAGAAAACTGGCCTCCTCCAAATCACTCCACAAGCTATCAAAAGAACCAGGAACCATTCGGTAGCCTTTTCCCTCATGCTGTGGTTCTCTGACTTCTAACCGACTGCCTAAAAAAATATCCGCCGGCTCATTCTTAACATGTAAAACAGTTCCTGAGAAAATCTGTCTCTCTGTTATGCTTTTAAATTTTACAATTCCTTCTCTACTTGGCAAGCCATTCAAATCACAGGGAAATTCTTGTGGTTCATGTTTAGGGTCCTCAATGCCGTCCTTGATCCACATTAACGATATCGGCAATCCCACTAAAAAATCATGGCAAGTACTGGTTCGTAATGCTGCATCATTTGCCTTTCCTGTGAGCAACAGGTAGGAAGATTTTGTCATAAGAGGCGGAATTTCAGCCTGGAAATTATCTCCGATCTGAGGAAGAAGCTCATGATCTCGGTAGGCATCAAGTAAACCAAGAGCCACAGCGTAACATGATTGCTCAGAAGACTCATATTCAGTTGAATTCCAATAATGATTCATCTGATCAGCGTCCATCTGCAGAGGAGTTACAAGAAACAAAGATGGTTCATTTCATTTCACTTTACAAAAATAAATTTTTAACATAAATATTATGAAAACTTTTTCCTTTCTGTAGAATAATAATGCAGCAGTTAAATATGTAGGATCAAGGTTTTCAATATCTGATACAAGAAATACAAGAACAATCTCAAATTCGTAGAAACATATCAGTCTTGTTCAAACAAAAATTCCATCTTTCTGAATTAACAAAATTTTCTTCATTATTACAGGAATTTTAAAAAGTATAATAATTAAAATAATATTTTTACTTCTTTTCAACTAATAATAATAATAATAATTTTACTTCTTTTTTTTTTTTCTTGTGAAGAATTAATATACATATGTATATATACTTTGCCATTACTGGAATCACATTAAAGTAGAAAGAAATGAAATTCTGTTTGTTACTGGGATTGAAAAAAATTCAAGATTTCCATAAAAAAAAATTAAATAGTAAAATAAAAATAAAAACTAGAAACATATTTATTATCAGTGAGTAAATTAAATTCTTGATGCTTTCCTCAAAAAAAAAAAAAAAAAAAAAAATTCTTTACGCTCAGAAAATACAGAAACTTAATGAAAAAACAGGAAAAACATAAACATAAAAAGAATAACTCATAAATGAGAGATACATCAAATGATTTCCAAGCAATCATCTTTAAAATTAACAATCAACATAAATTAATGACAAGACAAAAAATTAATAAAAATTAATTATTAATTTAATTATAGAAAATTAGTGTAAGTTAATTAAACAAAACAGTAATTTGAAAATTCAGCTTATATATATAAAAAAAAAAAACTATATTTATATACAAAAAAAAAAAAAGGGAAAAAAAATAGCCAACAGTGTTCTTCAAAATCATCAACCCCACAGAAAAATGAAGCAGTGACAGGAATAACAAAAGGTAGCTATCGAAGAAGCTAAAGAAATCAATCTCAGATCCATCCTCGAACCCAAAAACCAAACAGTAAAGACTCGAACTTTACATCGAAACAAAAACAACCCATTAATCGCATTTATCTCCAAAACCGATTTCTCAACCAAACAAGAACTGAAGAACACACTAAAACATATATAAAAAAATTAATTAAATTTGTTTTATAAAAAAACTACAACTATTGCTCACAGTAGAGAATTCCAAAATGATCCAAAGAAATTCTACTTTTTTAACACTGATAGAAACCGTTAATCCGTATAAAGTAAACAGCACTAAATCTTAATAACAACCACAAACAGTAAGAACAATTATAATAATAATTAAACAAAACAAATTACAAGAAGAAAATTATGAACTAGTAAATGTAAAAAACAAAAATACAAATAGAAATACATTTACATACCTCCATTGATAAAACCAAAAACCCGTCAAAACCCAAGTGCCGAAAGCCAGCCTGAGAAAATGGGTATACTTATTTACGCACCGATTGACAAGTTACAGATTAGAAATAAACAAAACGTGACCTTTTATACATACCAAGTTAAGATATAAACATATATACACACAACAAAACTATAATACCAAAATAAAATAAAGTAGTATATATTTATATATACATATATGTACATACAAAACGCAGAGACTCAGAAGAAGAAGAAGAAGAACCTGTATCAAGAGAGCTGGGTTTTCATGGCTAGAAAGGTTTAATTTTCGTGAAGATTTATGAAAAATATTTATTTATATATATAACGAAGAGAGAGAAAGGAGTCCTTTCTCTTTGGTAGTCGCTCGCTGGTTTTAGAGAGAGAAAATGAAGAATGAGAGAAAAATATTATACGAACCGGAGAGAGAGTATTTAGAGAGAGAGAGAGGGGGGTGTCTGGTCTGTTTAGAAGGACGAAAATGATATATCTCTACGCGCTAAGTGAAGCGCGTGAAAACACTGTTGCTGAATTACATGCCACCTGGCTTTTTAAATTAGATTCCTTTGTTGTGAGTGAAGAATCGGTGGGTAATGAACTAGTGTACCTTCCTTATTGCTTCAATCACTCTATATATACTCATTTAATTTATGGATGCTTTATTTTTATTTTTTTTAGTGAGAGGAATTTTTAAATTTAAATAAATTAGATAATAAAATTTAATTTTGTATTTATTTATTTCAATATAAATTTATTTTTATGAATAATGTAAATATAAATTCATATAAAAAAGATACAAATAAAATTGAAAAATTAAAATTTTTTATTAAAAATTTAAAATATAATTTACACTTTTTTTTACTAGTGAGAAGAAAATAATTGTACAATATTGAATAATGGTTCACATAAAAGGCGTTTTACACTATTATCATTGGTTGATAGCATCGGTTGCACGCATGTAATCATACATTCATTGCAGCATAGTATTTCTTCAGAGCAAAAGCCAGGAAGATAATTGGCGAGTGTGTCTCACTCACGGTAAACTAAAGTAAGAAGAAGCAATGCCTTTTTTAATGGATTTGTTTGTGGAAATGACAAAACTACCCTACATGGATTTGTTCCATTTTACATGAAAAAGAAAAATACAATATTATATTATATTTTAAAAAAGGGAAGAGATAATGATTTCAATTAGTATTTTCCTTGTAGAATTAATCGATATTTGAAGATTTTTGCATATTTTTAGTAGTCGAAATTCTTATTTAGGAAAAATTGATGCCACGTCAACATTTATGGGGTTTAAACTGTCAAGTGTCATAGCTTTTTAGCTTTGGCTGGCTTGCTCATATTAGAGTTAGTTTTGTACCCTCACATAATAATATTTAATATTTCCTACATTAATTAATTAAAATTTACTTTAATTTATATCTTTATATCATTTTCTTAACTTTAAAATTGGTTGTATAAATCATTTTCACTTTCTTTTTAATCTAGTTATAATTAAAATTAATTTAATCAATTTATCATTTTTTTAATAAAATTAATAACTCAAGAATTAAAGTTATTACCATAATTTATAAAAGATAAATTTACTTATTATTAATTTTAAAATTTTACCAAATAAATATAATTTTGTATTATGTGTATTATATAATTATGATCCTCTTTTTTCTTGGTTATAAAGACAAATGACTAAATATTCAATTATTCTTTAATCTCAAAAGTTAATAAAAGTTTCATTAGGATAATTAAAGACAAATGATGCCAAAACAATATGACTGCTAATTACTAATTAATTTACAAAATTAAGATTAACTTTTAATATTTAATTTACTAAACACGACCGACTTCTCTAATTAGAATTATATATGTTAATAATAAATCCTAATTGACCCCCAGAATTTCCAATAAATATTTTCATAATTGTACACTTCACACCTTAATTTTCTATTTGCTTTACCTACTTGGCTTTTTTTATTTATTTAATAATCGTACCTTACCCGTGGGTTTTCCATTTTAAATAATTTATTGTTTTTATATATAAATTAAAAAACAAAAAATATATAAATATTTTAAGAACTCTATTAACAATTTTAAAAATAATAAAAGTCAATTGTTAAAAATTTATGATTTTTTTAAAATTTTTTAGTCAAAGTATAATTATATATATATGAACTTAATATTTCAACAAATTACATAATAAATTTCATTAAATTCTCACTTGCTTACAGACAATATTTTTTAACTATAAAAAAATAAATTCAAAATAAAAACTTACGTCATATACGTTTCAATAAAACTTCTTTCGCTGTATAAGACAATTGCATGGTGTATTATAACGCTAAAATCAAGAAGACGGTTATTTCTTTAAATATGATATACAACTCATTCAATAACGTGAATACACTAATAATAATAGTTGTTACTATTATTTACGCCAAATGATAAATTAATTAAAAAATAATAATTTTTTTTTTAAAAAAATGAGCTCTACTAGTGTATAAAAGATTTATATTACCCCTATTTTTATCGATTTGGATTTTATTTTTTTATAATAAATATTCACTCCATTTCCATAGTTAGACTAACAATGGACAATATTTATGCATGTACCAATAATAAACATAATAATATTTATTTGTTAATGAAAATAATTTTATAATATTTGAAGAAGTTTTAGCGAGTCAAACGCGTGGTGTGCGGTTGATGTGCAAACGTTAAACTACGAGTCGTTCTCTACATTTAAATGACGGCTTTCCAGAATATGTCAAACGGCTTTAGTGTTTATGTGACAAGGTCCTCACAAAAGGGGCAAAATTCTTATTTAGTAAACGTCGTCGTTTTTCCGCTCCCTTTTGCTTTTGCTAGAAAATGAAAGCCCATCCAAATCCAATATGCAATTATGCATCCAGCTTGGAAATTTTATTTTTCTTTAAAATAAGCCCACAATGGTGATCATAATTTGAAATGAAAATGTGAAGTCAGTTGTAGATTCAGCCCTTAGGTTTCAGCTTGGTGGAAATTGGGCTCTAATGGGCTAGAACTTGGGTTTGGAGAAAATATTCCTGAAGTGCCTCTGAGGAGGGCAAAAATGATTTTTTTTTTTAAAAGAATTTTTGTTCAAAATAATCCTTTCATCTTTTTTCTCCCCATCCACCGCCCTCACCACCCTCCTCCACCTCCACCATAACCACCACTGTCACTCTTCTGAAAAACCAATCCCTTTCACCATCACTCCACCATAACCACCACTGTCACTCTTCTAAAAAACCAATCCCTTTCACCATCACTCACTTCTTTGCCCATAACTTTAGTCTCCTCTCTCTTTCTCTTCTATTTTTTTTTTTTTTTACATTTTTTTCTTTCCTCTGCCGACATAAACGCAGATCCACCGCCGTCGTTCTCTTCAATATGTGTGTCTGCAAATGGGAATAAATTTCTTTCTGTTGAATTTGAGAATGAAAAATGAAATAGAGGATAGGGATTTATTTGTTGCAAAAATTACGATAATTTGATTGTTTGATTTGTTCTACAATTTGTGTTGCTTTCTTGTTCTTTTATTGTCATCGTCGTTGATGCTTCAGTTGCTGCTACTGATATATAATGGAGGAGAGCAGATTCTTCGATAGATATGAGATTCTGTAATAGAGCTCATAAGATTATCAGTGAGCTCATAAAAAAAAAAATAATAATAAATCATAAGATTCATTTTATCCTGTTAAAATGAATAACTAACTATTATTTATTCTAAATTAAATAAATAACTATATTTTATAATTTTATGGATAAATATGAGACCCATTTAACCAACAGTAAGATAATTATTGGATAATCATTTTGAAATTAACTATAAAAATTCAAATTCCACACCTCTAATTACCTAAACAAGTTGACAACCATAAAATTAACACTATGAACAAAAGAACTTGATAAATAAATAGTTTTTTATTTTTATGTTATTTTACTAAATATATAAATATTTTTTAAAAGAAGATTCTCACATCCATTTATTATTTAATAAATTTTATTTTTTCTTTTAAAATTGAAGTTCCAGACAACTAGGATTAAAGTAATAAATACATAGATTTAGCAGCATTTTTAATTAATAAAAAAAATTAGTGTTTAATTGCAAATTGTATTACAAGTTGGTGAGCTATAAAGTAAACTTGCAACAAGTGGCACAACATGGAAGGGTATAGAATATTCTCAGATTCTCTACCAGTTGGTATTAAGAATGGTGTTTATGTTAAAACTTGATTAATTTTCCCTTAAAAAATAATTAGTATTAGTATCTTATCCATATGAGTTTAAATTCTCATAAATCAAGAATCTTGATGAAATGTGGGAAGTGGCCAACTTAGAATCTTCTAAAAGATTCTTTCCAACTTGAGTTTTGAACTTCTACCATTAATTATTAAGCACTAACAATAATCTCTATTATTAGTAGCATAATAATAAAACCCTTAAGGATTAATATTCTCCAAATTAAAATATTTAAATTTCTAAAAATTCATTCTTATACTGCTTTTAAATTCCTCGAAATATACGCTTCTCAACTCTATAATTAAAAATTTCCTATTAAACTGAAACCACGAAATAAAATAATCACTTATTTACGGTATAAAATGATGTAATACGTGTAAAGTTACGCACCATATATAAGATAAGGTTTGGCAAAATCCACACTTGTATATTAAATAATCCTCAACTTTAAACTTTTGTAATTAGAAATTGTGATTAGTCTAATCTTATTGGTGAACATTAAAGAGTAAAACAGTGAAATAAGATGGCAAAAGGTTCCATTGTTATATGCCTAACATCATTAAGCTTTGTAGTCTTCTCTCAAAAAAAGCTTTTAAGTCTTTACAGAGACTTGTATTATAATATTAAAGCTTTCTTGAAATTTATGACTAGACAAGGTTGTCAATATATGAGTGGACTTGGTCCACTAAACTTTCTTCTTATAGAATTTAATTATTTGTTTTTAATTAATTTTATCTAATACTAGTTTAAATTTATAAATTAGTTGACAATAATATTCATTAATTTTTTTTAAAAAAATTATTAATAAGTGACTTATTTTTATTATTGTTAATAATAATAAAAATATACTTTTTTTATATATATTTCTTAATTAATAGAATTATAAATATAGTTTTCTTTTAATTAGGTACTTAATAACACATATATTTATAGCATAAATATGGTCGGCTCACATGCTATATTGAACAACGCGACATAAGTCACAATATCATGTGATGCACATAATACATACATATATATAAAAAAAAGGATGTTGACCTAAAAAGAAGAAGAAGAAGAAGAAGAAGGTTTCATTAATGGTGGATAATACTACAGGAGGAAGTGGAGATTTCGGAGGAGGAGAAGATGGAGGCGGAATCAAAGAGCAAGATAGGTTATTACCTATAGCCAACGTAGGAAGGCTTATGAAGCAAATTTTACCTCCAAATGCAAAAATCTCAAAAGAAGCTAAAGAAACTATGCAAGAAAGTGTGTCTGAATTCATTAGTTTTGTTACCGGTGAAGCTTCGGAAAAGTGTCGAAAAGAAAGGCGAAAAACGGTGAACGGAGATGATGTTTGTTGGGCTATGGGGGCTTTAGGGTTTGATGATTATGCAGAGCCATTAAGAAGGTATTTGCAAAGATATAGAGAAGTAGAAGGAGATAGAGCTAATCAAGAAAAGGGAAGTAGTAGTAAAGAAGAAGAAGGTTCATCTTTATATAGGAATCAAGCTTCATTTGATACTAAGAGGAATGTTTGTTCTAATAATTCAAGGCTTTTTTGATTATTAGGTAAGTAATTTATGTAATGTTTGTTTGTTTAGTTACAAATTGTGGATTTTAATTGATTCATCATACTTGATTGATCATGATTATTGATGATGATGATTTTATATTTTTTAGAATACCCATGATTTAATTTGATTGAAAGAGTATTAATCTCGTCTTTGATCATAAAAATTTCACTTTCAGGTCAACGGACTTTATTAATATACCGACTGACATTTATCCGAATTATTTATGTTTTAGAAAAATTTAAAATGATAGAGAATTCAATAATAAAATCACGAAATAATTAATAAACATTTTTAATCTATGATTTTATGATAAAAAAAAAGAAATAAATAGAATTATTTCATTCTTTTCTGCAGCAATCTACAACTAACAACAAGGAAACAACAAATTAACAAGGTTAGTTTTTCATTGTTACAATTCTAATTTACTTTTTTTTTTATTAGAAACAAATATAGATTATTATTATTATTATTTTGCTTAATTTTTGTATTAATTAATACCAAATTGTGACCATATTCTTTACCCACTTTGATTTCATCTACCTCTTTTTTTATTTTAGGAGAAAGTCCGTTGAAAATTGCTACATCCAAACACCCAAAACAAAGTAGTAATTGTTTATTGTTAGTTTTAAATTAGGGATTAGTTTATTAAAACAAGTCCACATTATACCAAATAGTACCCAATACAAAAGAGTAGATGTTGACCAAAGTGTTGAAGTAGTTTTCTAGGGTTAGGGTTTCTTCAACCAAGTATTTGGTGTGTTTGGTGGGTACCCACCATTAAATTTAATTTCATGTTAGCATGTAATTATATGCACCATTAATAGTCAAATCAACCACAATCAAGCATTAATTAATTTCATAAATTTATTTGGTTGAGAAGAAAACTTTGATCATAATTCATGATATTAAGAAATTAATTCTTGGAAATTTTTCTTTCATCATTTTATTTATTCTCAATAATTTTTTTTTAAAATTTTAAAATTAAAGAAGAAATAGCTAATTATATAAAACATAACATCAAAATTGAAATATCATTAAAAAATTCGAAATTCATTAAAAATGATTATATAGCAAATTAGAAATCGTGCATAAAGTTCTACCGAATTGTTATGGTCGACAAGAATCAAACTCGGACCACGTCTAAAACTAAAAACTGAACCTAAAACTTTATTATTGGTTTGAAACTAAACTAAACCTCATAAGTCATTCCAACTTTGAGCAAATTCGTACGAGGAATCAGAAAAACTTCATCAGGTTGTCTTACATTTCTACCTAACCAATTATAAAAATAATCCACAGTCAATTTCTTAACCCAACTAGATCCACTTTTAGCCATAACTTCACTTTCACCCATCAAATAAACTATTCCCTCTTTCAAAGCTTTATCCACCATTTCAATTTCCTTCACCATTATTGCTTGTTCTTCTCTGCCACCATTTCCAATCCTCTCTTCTTCTATAAAGAGCTTCAATTGATTCGCGAGCATTTCCTCGAACACTGACCCTCTTTCCTTTCTTGAATCTGCATACCCATATCTCACAATGCATCGAAAAATCAAGTCCCCCGGCTTTACTCGTTGGAACAAAAACCTTTCTTCTTCAGGAACTTTGCTTATATGCAAAGATTTGATCGAAACAAACACCAGAACTGAATGTAAAGCAGGAATACTCGACATGTAGCGCGAGAATATTGGAGTAATTCCTTGAACGAGCTGAGTATAGAACAATCCGAGTCCATTTACGCGAAGAATTCTTCGATCGGATACTATATCCGCAAGGCTTTGAGCTGGGATTTTGTTCTCGAGCTCGTAGATGTATTTCTTCCTGTAACCGTAGTTCCATACGAACATGATGGAGACCACAATGAACGCGAAGAGTAAAGGTAGGTACCCTCCATCGACGAACTTGTATAGGGTAGAAGTCAAGAAAGATAATTCGATCACACCAATGGTTAAGATGTAGAGGATTATGATGATTATATTTGTCTTCCATATCATAATCATAACTAGAACGAGGAAAGCTGATGTTATTACAAAAACGAATGTCACTGCAATTCCTGTAAGAACAAAAAGAAATCGTCAAAATGGTACATTAGGATGCTCATCTACAACGGCAGAGCCAAAGTTTAATTGAAATAATCAAAGATTAGTTGTAGATTAATTACCATAAGCATTGCCAATATGGATGGTATTTCTGAAGCCAAGAGTAACTCCTACACAAGCCACCATTAGAATAGTATTGATTTCAGGCACATATACTTGTCCTTCATGTTCAGAAGATGTATGAACAACCTTAATTCGAGGAAAACACCCAAGCGCGACAGCTTGTTGGATGATCGAAAACGAAGCAGAGATTAATGATTGACTAGCAATGATAGCAGCCAAAATTCCTAGAACAAATTGGGGCCAATACAATGGTTCTGCGACGAAAAAAAATCAAATAATGATCCACACATCAGTACAAATCAAAAGGCAAGAATCCGAAGAAAAGGAATTGAAAATATACTAACTTGGGATCGAGCTATGGAAGGCGGTAGCAAAATCAGCATTATGTTTGCGAAGATAGGAACATTGACCCAAATAAGCAAGCAATACAGAAGGAACCAAAATACAACAGCTGCTTAATTGGATTGATCGGATATTAAAATGACCCAAATCAGCAAACAATGCTTCAGAACCTGTAAGGCATAAAACGACACCGCCTAGAGAAATCCAAGCTTCTTTACTATCCTTTTGAAAGTAGTTTACTATGTACCATGGATTAATCGCTTTGATTACACCAGGATCATGCTTAATCAAATTAAAAATCCCAATCATTGCTATAAAAACAAACCATAGAACAAGAATCGGAGCAAAACTATACCCAACTTTATGTGTTCCAAATCTCTGAATTTGGAATAATACGATCAAAATCGCGACAGAAATCCACATTATTTTGTCTTCTGTAAGAGTTGGGATAGCCAATTTAAGACCTCCGACGGCGGATAATACTGCAAACCCACAATCGATCGTTCATTTTTAAAAGTAAAGAAAGCAAAAATATTGGGATCGAATAAATTACCTGAAATGCAAGGCGTAAGAATCCCATCTCCAAGAACCATTGAAACACCAAGCATTGTAGTGAAAAGAAGAACATATTTCATTAAATTGCTATTTTCTAGCCATGATTTTACACAGGAAGCAATTTTTACTCTGCTGCTATTTGGTTCATCTAACTTATAAGTAGAAACTTCTCTGTCTTCTAATTGCTGATTTGGTATCAAACTTGCTCTTGTATGCCTACATATTAAAGAATATAGGGCAAAAGTCCCTCCTGCAATTCCCAAAAATTTATTTTTTAGAATGAAAGGATTTACTGTAGATATTTTAAGTTACTATGAATTGAAACTTACCATCTCCATTGTCGTTTGCAGACATAACGATGAAGACATACTTAATCAAGCTTATAATAATAATGGAGTAAATGATCATAGACAAAACGGCAAGAAGATCATCACTGTCGTTTATACCATTAGGAAAAATCCCAGGCAAAACGTATAATGGAGAAGTACCCAAATCACCGTAAGCTACTCCTATGCATTGAAATGCAAGTTTCAAAATAGTCCTCCAACCTGGAATCTTTAAAATAAAAATTATCTAAGTTCATCACAGAATTAGATTCCTCCATTTCCGATACTAAAAAAAATAAAATTAAATAAATACCTTACGATTTCGAAAACTATTAGCTCCAATGGACTCCAAATCAAATAAATCTTTTTTAACAAATCCATTGGTTTTTTTCTGATCTTGTTGTTCATCATGCACTTGTTCTTCTTCGACTACCTCTCCCATTATGATTGGAAACAAAGAAAAGAAAAGAAAATTTTTTGTGATTAATTTTAATATATGTTGTTGGGTTTTATAATGTAAGTTTAAGATAAATATCATTATAATTTCTGCGTAGTTTCCTTTAGATTATCCATAAAGAAGTCAAGTAAATGTAGACTACTGAATAATAATTAATAAGGTTAAAAAATATATCGAGTTCCAATAATACGTATGGGGAATTTACGTATTAATTGAAATAAATTAATTGTGATTTTGATTTCATAATTATTCAAATATGTTTTATTTTTCCATTAAAATATTTCTTTTTGCAAACTACTATTTTTTTCACTATTTTTATTTAGAAAAATTATTAAGTGGTCCCTATAGTTTAATTAAATTAACTTTTTTTTTTTCAAACAGGTAGTTATTAATTCGAAAAGTCTTTTGCATTTGCAAGGTGTTTTAGTAATCGATTGACAAAAGAGAGACTATATTATGATTCGTAATGTCAAGAGTTTCGATTTAGTATATTCATTTAGAAGTTTTATAGCCGAAAATGAATGAGTTTTGAGAGTAAAAATTTCCTTTTGATCATTTTGTTTGAAGATGAACGATAAAATTGACTTTAATTTTATTAGCAAAGTTTAATTTGATATTTTAACAATTTTAAGAAATGGAAAAAAGACTAAAATATTTAACGATAACAAAATAATGAGATTAAAAAATAATATTGAAAATTAAAATACTAATTTGTCTAATTCATGAAAAGAAAGGAATTAAATTATATTTCACTTGAAAACAAATTATTGTACACTTAAATACACACTTACACTTTAAAAAATTGTTTGAAATTGATATGGAATGTTAAACATTAACAAAAACAACTAATTAATCAAGAAGTGAAAGGGGAAAATATAGTTAGTCCCTAACTTATTACATAATTAACATTTTAATCCTAACCTTTTGACTTATTTAAATAAACCTCAGGTCCCTAAGTGCTGTTTTCAAATCATAATTATCACCATCTCGCCATACAAACTTAAGCTATCAGATTTTATAAACCCATATTAGAAAACACATAACATTCCTAGGAACCAAAATACATAGGAAATAATGCGAGAGATAAGAGGCTTGAATTTGCTTAAAGATGTTTTTATGTTTGAGATCTACTACATGCATATATTTTCGCTAAGACACTCATCTGTAATTGTTGCGTGACTTGAATTTGGGCAAAACTTCAAAAATTGAGTGGACTTCTAAAAAAATGCATAAACTAATGAAATTTATGATTTAGTAACTAAAATTATAGATAACAATGAAAATTATGATTTAGTCTCTAAAATTGTACGTTGTATTGACTAAAAAAACGCGCAATTATCAAGTTTACAATGTTCAAAACACACAACTAAAACAAAAACGTAGATTGCATTTGAGTAGCCTTTCAAACCTCGTAAGTCATTCCTACTTTTACTAATTGCTTACGAGGAATTAAAAATATTTCATCAGGTTGTCTAACATTCCTATATAACAAATTATATAAATAATCTATAGTTAATTTCTTAATCCAGTTTGACTCATTTTTAGCTATAACTTCACCTTCACCCATCAAATAAGCAATCCCATGTTTTAATCCTTTATCAACCATTTCCATTTCCTTCTCCATTTCTTCACTGTCCTCTTCTTGTATAAATTTCTTCAACTGATTCGCCAGCGTTTCCTCAAACAACCCTCCTTGTTCTTTCCTCGAATCTGCATACCCGTATCGCACAATACAGCGAAAGATTAGTTTTCCAGACTGGATTCTTTGAAACAGAAACCTTTCTTCTTCGGGAACTTTGCTGATGTGCAGAAACTTGATGGAAACAAATACGAGAACTGAATGTAAGACTGGCACAATCGAAATGTATCGCGGGAAAATTGGCGATATCCCTTGAACAAGCTGTGTATAGAACAAAGCTAAACCATCTATATGATGAATTCTTCTGTCTGAAACTATGTCTGTAAGCTTCTCCAATCCTATTTTGTTCTCAAGCTCATATATGTATTTCTTTCTGTAACCATAGTTCCATATGAACATGATGGATACCATTATAAAAGCGAAGAATAATGGGAGATAACCTCCATCAACGAACTTGTATAATGTAGAGCTCAAGAACAGCAATTCTATTGAACCGATAGTTAGAATGTAGATGATTATGAGGATTATGTTTGTCTTCCATATCATGATCATGATTAGAACAAGAAATGATGATGTGATAACGAAAACGAATGTCACAGCTATTCCTGTAATAAAGGAAGTAAACAAGTTCATCAAGTTTTAGATGGTCATTATAACTTATAAGCTAATAATTTGATTAGTGATTACCATAAGCATTTCCAATTTGCAGAGTGTTCTTGAAACCAAGAGTGACTCCTACACAGGCCAACATTAGAAGAGTGTTGATTTCGGGCACGTAAACTTGTCCTTCGTGTTCTGAAGATGTATGAACAACCTTGATTCGAGGGAAACATCCCAGCGCGACAGATTGTTGGATGATTGAAAATGAAGCAGAGATTAATGACTGACTAGCAATGATGGCTGCCAATATTCCTAGAACAAACTGTGGCCAATACAATGGTTCTGCATCGAAAAAATTCAAATTATGATCAACAAGAATAAAGAATCAATAATCCAAAGAAGAGGAAATGGAATATACGAACTTGGGATTGAGCTATAGAAGGCAGAAGCAACATTATCGTTGTGTTTGCGAAGATACGAACATTGGCCAAGATAAGCAAGCAACACAGAAGGAACCAGAACACAAGAACTGCTTAATTGAATTGAACGAATTTTGAAATGACCTAAATCAGCAAACAATGCTTCTGAACCTGTAAGGCATAAAACAACACCTCCAAGAGAAATCCAAGCTTCCTTTTTATCCCTCTGAAAATATTCTATCATGTACCATGGATTCATAGCTTTGATTACAGTAGGATCATACTTAATGAAATTGAAAATCCCAATAAGTGCAATGAAAAGAAACCACAGTACTAGAATTGGAGCAAAACTGTATCCAACTTTATGAGTTCCAAATCTCTGAACTTGGAATAAGAAAATTAAAATCCCAACAGAAACCCACATTATTTTAGTTTCTGTAAGGGTTGGGATAGCCAGTTTAAGACCTCCAACAGCTGATAAAACTGCAAACCCAGAAATTAAACTGTTAAACTCATGATTCAAATTCAATTCATCAGAAAATCAGTAACTAAACATATGATTCTAATTACCTGATATGCAGGGTGTAAGGATTCCATCTCCAATTACCATAGAAACACCAAGCATTGTTGTGAACAAAAGAACATATTTCATTAAATTGCTCTTCTCTAACCATGATTTCAAACATGAAGCCAATTTAACTCGACGAAGAGTCGGTTCATCCAATCTGTAATTTGAAACTTCTCTATCTTCTGGTTGTTGATTTGGGATTAAACTCACTCTAGCATGTCTACATATCAAAGAATACAGAGCAAAAGTTCCTCCTGCAATTCACAAAAATTCAAAATATCGTAATATACTCTTTCCTTTCTACCATTTGGGTTAAATATAATTAAGCTTACCATCACCATTATCATTTGCAGCAAGAACAATGAAGACATACTTAATCAGACTTATTATAATAATGGAGTACAAAATCAAAGACAGAACCCCAAGAAGATCATCATTGTGCTTAATTCCATTAGGGAAAACCCCAGGCAAAACATACAATGGAGAGGTGCCCAAATCGCCATAAACTACACCTATACATTGAAATGCAAGCTTTAAAACAGTTCTCCAATCTGCTTCCTGCAAACCCATATAATAATTCCAATCATATTCTAAACCTAAACCCAAGAATTATAATTACAATTCAATAATATGAAAAGTGAAACATAAAAATAAATTACCTGATGATTATTACTATTACTTCCAACCCCACCAGCTTCTATATCGAATAAATCTTTTTTAACAAACCCTTTTCGTTGTTCATAGTTTTGGTTATCACCATCTTGTTCTTGCACTGTTTCTTCTTCTTTTACCCCTGACATTGTTGTACGGGAATTTCTGAAGGACAGTCACTCAAATTTCACAGTTTTGTGATTTATTTTTCCATGTTATATATAAGCAATTATTTTGAGCGTGCGTTTCGATAACTATTCATTTAAAGTTGCCTTATTTTCGATTCTTACTTGGTTCTTACTTCTACGTTGAATTTGAACAGTGTATGATCCGTGTTTTGCTGTTTTATTTATTAAGAAAGTTTGAACCTTCTTTGAAATTTCATTACATACTAGAAAAAATTCCTTGATACTTGGAAATTTGACTCGATCATGGTTATGTTTATCCCCAGTTGGAGTAATTATGGAAGGCACGGATCAAATAAGGAAACAAGTAGTCAAATAATTTAATACGGTTGGACTTGGACCTCCCTTTTTAGCAATAGTTTTCAATTTCCATATCCGATTTATAAGTGTATTAAAAAATAAATAATTGTATTTTGAAAATTACAAGCAAGCAAATAATAGATATGCAATTCGGGAAGTAGGGGTGGCCTCAGCGGAAAATGGCTTCTCCCATGGCTTAGAATGCCCGGGTTTGAGACTTACCCACATAAACAACAAAGAAATCTTCGTCGTTTTTGCTTTTAGTTTCATGCTTTCAACACAGCTAGAGATTTGTAACATACTGACATAATCTTAGAGAAGAACATTTGTTGAGGTTGAGATTTGTAACATGCTGACTTGATCTTTGGGAAAAACATTTGTTTAGCTCCTTCCGCCTTTATTATCGGGAAAATGATACCTGAAGCAACCTAAATAAAACAGAAATATAAGCTAGAAGGGGTAAGAATCCTCCCAAAGTGGCATAGGTCTGTCTAGAGAAATGCAGAGTCTTGAGATTATAATTCAAGTTTAGCTCAATGTACTTACTGAGATCATTCTAGCTCCCATCCACATGCCTTTCATTGAAGGGAATGGAAATATCAAGCGCCCAACACCATATATAGCCACAGCAAAGAAGTGGGCAACTAAGCTTAATGGTCGAGGATTTAAACCAGAGAGTAAAGCAATAGGTCCGTTTGAAAATACACCTCCAAGGCTCAAATAATCGAAGCATGCTTGTCGCATTTCATTCTTTGCTGGATCATGTGATGCACTAAATACCTTGTATAAAGCTCCAGCTAAAGTATTTATGGTAGATGCCACTGGCTGAAGAATAAAAATATTAAACATCATTAGTTTGTCTGATTCAAAAATTATGATTAGATTTTGGTGCTTATGAAAGCTAGTTGTGTAGGCTTACCTTGCGAAGTGTGTAAAAAGATTTAAGATATTTACAAAGGGCTGATGCGTCAGTAAAATCTTGCAAAGGCCTAAGAAGATTCCTTAGTACAACTATATCAGACAGTGCCACAGTCATTCCTCCTCCGGTTAAAGGGTGCCTCATGTTAAATGCATCGCCTAAAAGAAGAGCACCTGGAGTTGGATGAGGAGCTGCAGGCATGCTTCTATTAGGCATTGTTCTAATGTTCCCCTTCTGGATGGCACAGAGGAAAGCATCGGAAAGCTCGGTGGGAATCTGAAATGTGGAAGTTCTCAGTCATTGCTAAAAGAATCGAAAAGAAAATGAATGTGTAATGCAACATTTAAACACCTGGGGAGCCACGACGCGTTTCAGATAGTCAGCCATTTCACCATTTGATATGGAAGGTAGTTTTTGGCCAGCTGGTATGTCAACCAAACAACGAATTTCGGTGCTACTGATGCGATAGAATAAGATTGGTGAAGGGTCTGCTATGATAACATGTCCATGATTAGGGTATGGAAGCTCACAATTCTCCAAGATCAAAGCAACAAAACAAGAGGGGATATCAACCTGTAATATAAATATTCATATGATTCAGTTAAAGAATGCCAATTCAATTCATGTAACAAATTCAAACAGAAACTTGACCTTGGGATTACAAAGACTGCGTCGCAAATTCGAGAAACAACCATCACAAACTATCGTCAATGGCGCAAAAACAGCAAGCTCTAGGCCATTCTTAGTTTTATATTGTACGCCTTTGATAGTTCCCTCTTTTTCAACCAATGATGTTACTGTGCCTTCCTCCAATCTAACACTGTAAATGAAAAACATGTTTGCTATTCAATTTGATTCAGCCATTAAACGAAGCCTGAGATGCTATTTTGTTGTATGAAGGAAAAAGAATATTACTTTGGTAGAGAAGCAGCTTTTTCCCGCATCCTTTGGATAAACCGTCCATTGTGAAAGCTTCTTCCACATACATCTGAATCGAAGCTCTCTAATGGATATGAAACCTTTGTACTTTTCCCTGTCTTGTATAGAGCATATCCAAATACCTTTTGTGCATCAATATTTTCTACACAATCTACAAGTTACAAGCTAAGAATTAGAAAATATATTCATCAAAAACCAATATACTTGTAACAATTCTTGCCCACCTTCAAGGCCTAACTCAATAAGTTTCAGGTAACCACCCGGTTGCAGAAGTTCGCCGACGATCCTATCGGGCTCTGTCAAGTCTCTCTCGAGAACATGTACCCTTCGTCCATCCTGCAATTGAAAACTACGCAAATATTACTAAACAGTCTTTTGAACTTCTATCATGCGCTGCACCAAGGAGATTACAAGCAGACCGTCACCTTGCCAAGAGTGTAAGCAAGAGCTGAACCTGCAACACCAGCTCCAACAATAACTACATCTGGACTTCCAACTTTCTCAGATAAGCTTACTATTTTACGTTCAGATGAACACTTCAAAGTTACATCGCATATGACTGTCGTTTTCCTCTTTCCTGATCTATACAACAATACAAATCCCAGAACAAAAGCTATGATTCCTCCAATTACAAATTGATCCATAACCAAAACTGATTCAGGAACACTGTATTCTAATGGCAGGTGAGTATGTAGATCTTTTCTGTTGTGTATAAAACTGATTTATGGCTTCCTATATATAGGCTATAAATTGGTCAGAAACTCGACGAGATTTGGCAAAATATGATTGATGAATTAACAAAATATATTCAAGAATTTGTTTGTATTGCAAGATATGGACAAGTGCTTAAAAGATACTATAAAGAAATATTAGTATTAAACATCTTCAAAATAACAGATAAATAAATCTTTTAATTCTAAATTGTTTGATAGCAAAAAGACAAGAATGAGCATTTCTAATTACAAATTAATAATAATAATAATAATAATAATAATAATAATAATAATAATAATAATAATAATAATAATAAACTTATTATAAGCTTAATAAATGGCTCCTAATATGAGTGTATTATACAATTTTTATGTGGCACTTTTTCATTTTCATAATTTTTAAATATTTTACATTTCTTTCTAATTATAGTTTAACTATGTTACAAAAATTTAACAATGTAATTTAATAGTAAGAACAAATAAATTTTCTAAATTACAAAAATAAGATAAATTATAAATTAGTCAAAATTATTGCTAAATAATTGCATTTTACACACAATGAATTGGTTTAGCGGTTACAAGTTGTTTTTAACACAACAATTGCAATGGTATTATTTGGTAAGTTATTAATTGAGAAACATATTTTTATTTTTTTAAATTAGTAAATTGGTCCAATTTTTAACTAGAAAATGAAAAAATTATAATGAAATTATCATATCGTACGAAAAAAAATTAAGATATAATAAAACTCAAGAATAACATTGTAATTTTTATTTTATTTAATTTAATATCTTTCAAAAAGTTATTTAATTTATCTCATGAATTTTTTGTTTAACTGAGTTGTCTAATTATTATTTTTTATTAATTATTATGAATTACAATTAAAAAATATTTATCATTATTCTAAAAATCTAAAAAGTAAATTAAAAGTGTATACAATAGTAGTAAATTATTTCAGTATTATGAATCCAATATTTTTAATTTTTAATTATTTAAAGAGCAATATAATAAAACAAATGAATAATAGAGGATCCGAGACCCGAAGAAGGCCACATCTTCTTTCTCAACAGCTCTTCGCCATCAATGCTTTGTCGGACCTCATTTTCCTTCACCATCCAAACTTTCTAGTTTCTAACACTTTCTTCTTCTCTTCTTCAAATCAGGTTCGTTTCTTATCTTGTCATACGGATTCTCGATCTCTTTCTTGTGATCATTTATTCATTCTGGTTGAATCTGTTTTTTATGTATTTGATAAATTCGTTAACAATATCCGTTTTGTTCCGATTAAAGCAATTGATATGTTTGAATACTAAGAAATCGTGCGAAATGGATTCGAAGAAGCCTTCGACTATTATGATTTAGAGTGGTAGCTGCTATGATCAAGTCCTGAAGCTCGATTTCGTATATTTCTTTGCTTCTCATATACTCCTACTAAGTAGTGAATTAGGGCTTTGCACCTGGAGGTTATTGTTTTAGGTTAAGAAGAGAGGAATTCTCAGTGACATTTGATTTAGGGTCGGTTTTACTCTGTGTGCTTTAGATTTAGTTAGGGTTTTTATTCCGGAAACTATAAGTTATTGCTCTTTATATACGTTCTTAGAATTACTTCACTCAGATTATAATTCGTTTATGAAATTGGAATGTGTTGGATTATAAGTAATCTTCTCAATCATTTTGATTTGTGCGAGATTGGTGAACTTAGTTAGTGCTGATACTAATAAAGGACTTGCACTTGCACATGATATTATGCAGATTTTGGTTTGGAGGGGCACGATGACAATGAATGAGCGGAAGACAATCGACCTGGAGCAGGGTTGGGAGTTTATGCAAAAGGGGATTACCAAGCTGAAGAACATCTTGGAAGGGTTACCGGAGCCACAGTTCAGCTCTGAGGACTACATGATGCTCTACACGTATCCATTGACATGTTGCTTGTTATTTTAAATGTTATAGTGTGTAAATGTCGATTAATCCATGTTTTATTCTTTGATTGCAAATGCTGTTGATTTTGTTTGTATGGTTGCTGTTTCCCTTAACCTTTCTTTAAAGTACCATCTACAACATGTGTACCCAGAAGCCTCCTCATGATTACTCCCAACAGTTGTATGATAAGTACCGTGAGTCTTTTGAAGAATACATTACCTCAACGGTGAGGAAATTTTTAATTGAGTTTTAGCCTTCCAGAATTCTTTGTAGAATTTTAGTTCATTTACTTTAAACATGGCTTTGAATCAAAACTTTTTTTTTTTTTTTGTGCTGCCTAAAATATGGGATGCAATGTTTTTATTTCAGATAGGTAAATTTGGGTATTTATAGAATTTAATGAACAACTATAACTCAATAATCCTATGTGTCACAATCATGTTGAGGCTAACAATAGCTTCTCTGGATTCCTATTGAAATGGTCTATCTTTTTACTGTAGAAGTTATGATGAATTCATGCTCTTGTTGGAGGCTTGTAAACCTGTTTAAAGTGATACTCATTCAATCCATGGGTTGACTGTATGAAGGCTTGTATATTGTCTGCTTATAGACTCGTGGGGATTATTCATTACTTATGCTAATGCTAATATTCTCTTCTATTGGCTGCACTTTTTTTTTTTTTTTTTGGGGGGGGGGGGGGGGGGGGGGG
>CANUEY010621547.1:0-25835 GCA_948099555.1 Croton setiger
TTGATAAATTGCTTTATGTGCTTATTGCTTTATGTTTGGTTTTACATTTACTGAGTATGCGACTCATCCAAATCGCAATATGTGTTTCAGGTCGGCAGTCCGAGTGAAGTACTGAGGCTTCACTCACCTTTTGCTCAGGTCGGTTCAGCGTGAATCCAGGCTTCTCTCCTCCCGTTGTTCCTTAGGCATCACATATCATTTAGCATGCACTTTTTGTTAATATGTACATATAAATATTTGAGGTCTATGCTTGTTTTGCAAACGTTATGTATAAGTAGTAATGGCATGTAACCTAAAGAATTGTTAAGTATGTAACTCTTGAATTAGTAATGGGATGTTTTTAGGTTGTGGTATGTGGATTACATTATATGTTTTGAATGATTGTTGTTCGTTATGTATAGGCTACTTCTTAATAGGTTGAATTAAAGTTCACTGTTATTTTGCATGTTCGAAATGAGCGCTGCGTGTTAAAAGAATGCTTATGTATATGTGCAAGTAATCATGTGATAAGCAGGAAGTCATGTCAACCTTATCGTTAGAATGCTCATATGATGAAATGTATATTATTTGAATAGTGATGTAAGTCTTCGCATGTATATATATGTTAGTAATGTACTGTGGGGGTAGCGTAACACTGTCAAGTCAAAAAAAAAAAAAATATGGCCGGTTTTTATGACATAGGTTATAAGAGTGAGGTGTTACAATCACATACAAATTATAATAAAACCCATATACTAATATCTCCTATACTAATATTTCTAATATCTCTCAATCAACAAACTACTACCACTGCCACCACCACCTATCATCCTCTTCCTCTCATCTCTGCCACCTTCTTCTACTCCTTATTCCTCTTTTTCCTTCTGACTATAGTGAGAGAGAGAGAGAGAGAGAGTGAGAGAGAGATTGATAAAAAATGGCCGATTGTCACCTCTTTCATAACCACCGTTGAAACGTTCACTCTTTTATCCATTCAAAACGTTTACAATAACCATTTCTTCATCTCCTCCCATCGTGAAACAAAACAATTGCTTCTTCTCCTCCCATCCAGAATTGAAAGCAAAAAACAATCTATTTGCTTGCTTTACCCTCAATGTGCTCCTTCAAAATCAAAATCGTAGATCTCTGTTTTGTCCCTCTATCGCCATTTGCCGGCCCCTTCACCACTTTTAATACAAGCAACGGAAAGAAGCGAAAGAAGGATTCTGAGCTTTATTTTTTAAGAACTGATTCTGAACTTTGGGTTGCAATCCACAATCTCCTTCCGCATCTGCATCTATTTTTGTTTTGTTTTAGCCTAGGGCCTTCATTTGGTTAAAATAGTATCTTTTCTATTCTTGCTTTTTCATTTTTTCTTTTTACATTTGATTATGTTTGCTTTGTAAATTAAATATGCAAGAAGTGTTATTTAATTATTTTTTATTGGAAAAATGAATTAGAATACTTAGTTATTAGAATCGATTGTGATTTGTGTGAATGGAGGAAGTCTATGAATTTTTAGTTTCTTAATCGAATCAAGGGGAGCCGAACCGAGATTTTTGGTTTCTTTATGTTGATTCAGTGGTGGCAGTAGTTTTTGGATTAGGAAGGAGATTATGTGGTAGTGGTAAAGGTGGTTTGTGGCTGTGGTTGTGGTGGTAGAGGTGGTTGTTTGATTAGGTGTAGCAGCAGAAACAGAAGAGGAACAAGAAAATGGGGAAGGGAAGGAAAGAGAAGAAGAAGAAAAGGAAAAAAAAAGAAATGTGATAAAAAATTTTATTTTTATTATAATTTATTCATTTGTTTATTTTTTATTATAAAAATTAATGAGATGGAAAATAGAAAACTATTATTATTATTAATATTAAAAAACTAAAATTAAATATGAAAAAAAAATTAATAAGGATCCGAGAGTCAATTAGTGTAAATTTTAAGGATCTGAAGTATATAGGGCATTTTAATCCTTTTAACATTATTTAACGGTGAAATAGATGGAAAATAGACGGAAGGACCTGAGAGTCAATTAGTCAGAAACCTAAGAACTTTTAAAACCCAATAACAGATTTTGGTAAACCTTAAGAAACTGAAAAATATTATCCCATTTTAATTAATGCCTAATATACATTTCTCTTGTCAGATGGTTTTCAGAAGTTTTCCCCTGCATTTTTTTGCAACCAATAGTTATTTTTCGATAATTTTTTTTTTTCATTTTTTTTGGCGAGAATACTTGTCTCATATGACCTGTTCTTAATTCATCGCATAAGAATCCATTTTCACACAATAAAATTGAAAGACAAATTAAAATCTTGCATGAGGTCCTCATAAATTCAAAATGAAATGTGTTTTGCACAAAAAGTCTTCCAAGCTTTCTTCACATACCGATATTCACAAATGAATTTCGAATAATTTTTGGTTGAAATAGATTTTACATTTTTCTTTAAAATCCTTTTCTCAATTTCATTTTCAAGAAAAAGAAGTATGGATTTCTTGTTTCTTAACTTCTACTCAGAATTACTCTCTCTAACCACTCTAGTGATTGTCAACAATTTTTGGACGTAGCGACCATTTTTGCCTTGAGACATCATTGATCAGCTCTCTCTCCTTCATTAGTAGTTTTTCAGGAGGCGACAGATTAGTTGTTCCTACTGAGTTTCTAGTTGTCGCTTGTTGTGGTGACGTTCGGCATTTCCTCCACATGGTCTGCTACTTCATCGCCGACGGGCCGATGATGTTGCTTCTTGGTGATGTCAATGAGTAACGTGTTTGCATCAATCGATTTTCATTTATTTGTTTGTGTTAATGGCTTTCCTTCATTTAGTTTTTATTTTATTTTCCTTTTTTAGTTTATCAATATAATATAATAATATATGATTATAATATATTACTTAAAAAATATAATTTAAGCAAAAAATGTAATAATACAATGTAACTAAGATTAAATATATAATTTAGCTAAGTTTTAATGAAAAATTGCATATTATTTAATAGAATGACATAAATTGTCTCACAGAAACAAAAACACATAAAAACAAGTCCATTTCAAAAATTGTAAGTACAGTATAGTGGATTAAATTAAATTTTAGAGACAAAAATATAATTTATTGTAGACCTCAGCAAGTTTCGGCCGATTGTTGGTGATTGCAAGGTTTAAATTTATCTTGGGTTAGAAGACATGTAATGATGTTGTACAGCAAGGGACTTGGCCGAATACCACAAATAGTAATAAATTTTCAAAATGTTCTAAACAATATATTTTCAAAAATAAAAAAGTTTAAATTTTAAAATTGCAACTCATTAAAAGAGTTTAATTTTTTAGATTAACTGTTTGATAGTCACCAAATCTTAATCTGACATCCATCGACCCGCCACTAGACATCACTGGAACTAACTTTGTTGTCGTTGCACCCACTGCTATCGAATCTTGATTGACCGTGCGCTGGACCCATTGTTGTTTGGATATATGGCTCGGCTCATACCTAGATTTATGAGAAAAATGTAAACCTAATTCTATCATGGTTCAGATTCAAACTTAAGACATGTGGGAAAAAAGCGACGCATTCCACTAAGTCACTAGCTAATGATGTCACATTTGTATATGAAATTATATAAATTTCAAACTTTTTGGGAGGGGTGACTGCACCTCTTTGTCAGACTGTCACTGGAACTTCATCAGACGGTTGTTGGACCTTAACTGGATTGTGGCTCATTTTTTCAATTTTATTTCTTTTAATAAAAAATAAAAATACAACAAAAATAAATACAAATATGCTATTTTTGAAAGTTTATGCTATTAAAATATCTATTTGTTACCATTTCATATGCATTAATCCAAAATTGTATTGTTTCTATTTTCACAAATTAATAAGTTGCAAGTGTGAACGGAAAAGCATGATCCTATTTTTAATTTAAATATGAAGAGATAATTAAGTAATGACATTGGTAATCCATTTAAGACACTAATCTTGAATCTATTAAGAAGGGATTGCATTTTGCGGAATACTTATCTTTAGAAGAAACATGAGCAACTGAAGTTGATTTTTCTAAACTACATTATCATCTACAAAAAATCAATTTAAGATGTTATGTTTAAGTCTAAATTCTAAATAAAGTGGGTTGGGCCCTTAGGTCATAAAAGCCCAGGTTTGAACCCTTTCATCATTGAATCCGAATTAATTTAAATATTGATATGTCTAAATCGTATTCGCTAGGCACTCGATGTAACGTGAATATATATAGTGGAAGACTACTGTTAGAAAGATGTAGTGGAGTCCATATATACATACATATAACATAGTTAATGTTGATGAGCTATATGATTGATGGGTTAGGTGTTGTTGGCCACTTACAAAAAGCTAACATTTCTTTTTTTGGCTGGACAAAAGCTAACTTAAAGGAACTATCAAAACAAAATTTCTTTCAAATACTTTTGCACTTCTTTTCTTTTGGGTAAGTGTGTTTATGATGGCAAAATTTCCTAATTTTCATGGGTGTAAATACGATGATATAGAATTACAAATTTAGGAACACCAAGGGTTATATATGTTGTCAATTATGCACCAATTTAGCCAGAAATAGAGGATTATCTTCTCATTTGTTTTGCACTCACAAAAAACTATTAATCACTCATTCAAAACTAAGGAAGTACTTGGTGTTCAAGGGAGGCGTTGGATTCGATTTTTACCGATCACATTATTAGTATTAATTTGATATTTAGAGGAGGCTATCCTTTGTTATAAAGACCATAATAATATCCAATTTATTAGTACCATCCTCTATATTAAAAAAAAAAACTAAGAAAATACTTAGTGAGAAATATATATATATATATATATATATATATAATTAAAAGGAAGAAAGAAAGAAATAGGTTTAGGATAACAAAGTTAAAAATAATAGTAGAAGTTGTAAAGTAAGATTATGAGGACTTGAAACATGAGGTTTAGAGTTTGGAGAGAGGGTTGAAGAGGTGGAAACAAAAGGAAACAAGAGAGAAGAAGAGAAAAGCAGAGAAAGAGAGAGAAAAGAAAAGAAAAGAGAAAGAGAAGGGAAACCAGCCACTTCCATGACTTTCCTACAGTCTAAGGAAGAAGAGGTTAGAAGGAAGAGAGAGTCGAGAGAGTGAGTGAAAAACAAGGAAAAACAAAAAGAAATAGAAAATAGAGCAGTGAAGAAGAAAGAAGAAAAAAAGAGAAAAGGAAAGGAAACCAGCGTGCATGGGTTAACTAGGGTTGTTTGGATAACTTAAGGGAGCTTTCTGCTGTAGGTTGAATAAAGCTCCAAAATGGCAACAAGCGCTGCGTTTTGGTGAATTTTACCCTCTAGGTACTTGAACTTAGTAGAATTATATTTTAACTCCTAAAGTTTATAATTTAATGCAATTTGGTCATTCCAGCAAAGTTTTGATTGTTTTCAATTAATCCTGCCAGATTTAATTTCTGACAGATTTCATTTTGGCCCTTGAAATTTTGGTGCGTTTTCAATTAAGTCCTTCGGAATTTTTAATAGTTTTCAATTAAGTCCTTCTGCCCAAATTAAGTTTAGAAAATTATAATTTGGCCCGTTAAATTACTTCCTGACTTCAATTAAATTCCTTGAAAACTTTAAAAGTTATTCAATTGTGTCCTTTTTTATTTAAATTGAATTTATTTTTATAGATTGGAGTAATTGATTAATGAATTAAGTTAGATAGTTATAGGTATTGTTAAATATAATTAATATATGATAAAATAAGTTTGAAATTTAATTTAAATGATATTTTTAATTGTTTTTAATATAGAAAACATGTTATAAGTTAAAATTCAAATGAAATAAGATTATTTTATAATGGATATCATATGTGAATTATTTATATAGTAGATTAAATATTTGTTACGTTGAATTATATTGGAGCATCGAGTGTAGGAGAGAAATTCTTCTATTTTTTGTTCAATGTTTGCAATTTATTTTACTTGTTTTGATTTCAATTTTTTTTTAATTTCCCCAATGAAATTAAAAAAATTAAAAAAATTCCTTATAAAAAATTAGGTACTATAATTTTTTTTTAAAGAATTTGTTTCTCCTCCTAAAAAATTTGCAAAAAATGGAAAAAAAAAAAAAACTGGCCGAACCACCAGTTCGGAGCCAACAAACTAGACAAGAACCGACCCGAAATTAGCTGGAGGTTAACTGTGGACCGGCGGTTAATGTGGACCGCCGATTAATCGGCCCGGCGCTTAACCGCCGGTCACCGGTCCGGTCCCTGTCCTCCAGCCCCATTAACCGTGGCCCACCGGTCCGTGGTCTAAAACCAGTCCGGCACGGACTGTGGCCACCACTATACCATGGTATATGAGCTTAGCCTAGCCTTATACCCAATCCGGTGAAGTCTACTGATGGTCAAATAGTTGACCACAGAAATTAATATTTTTGAATTTCATTTTCAAATATGTGCATTTTTGAAATTTAATTTTTTTTTTAAAATGTGTTAATTATTACATTTTGAAAATATTATATTATTTACTAGCTTCTCTCTTATTTGTATAAAAAAGATTAAATTTTTTTGTTTGATTTTAATTATATGAGATCATTCATTCTTTATTTTAATATGTAAATTCATCAATTTATGCGTTTGTAATAATTCGTTCGGTCGAAAATTTGTTTAAGAGTAAATAAAAATTGGATGAACTTAAAAATTTAAGTCAAATACCAAAAAGTTAACTATTTTCTATATAAATAGAAGAGAGCAAGTATTAGTTTTCAATGTACAAGCTCATTTTTATTTAATATAAAGGGTGTTACTAACGGATTTGGTATGATTGACAGAAATCAAATTCAAAACCTGCACATTCTACTATCTTCGTAGAAGACATGATGATTAATCAAGTAACACGCAGACATGGTAGAATTTTATTTTATGATTTTTCAATCTTTTAATAAATAAATAACAATAAATTATTATAATAAATTAATTTTCCTTTATATGTGATAACAGTATGTTTAATCTACGTGTATAGCACCTATATATATCTGTCGGTCAAGATGTCTTGATTTGGCTTATTATTTTACTAGTATTTATCTGTCATGTGTTGCACATGTTAATATTAGTTTTGATTTTTTTTATTTATAAGTTTTTTTGAATATTATTATACTAAATTTTGAAACTTCTATAAAATATTATTATTATTATTATTGGAAAACAACATAATAAGAAAATTGACTAAATTTCAAATTTCATCAATATGTTATCTAATAACACAGAATTATCTATTTGTGATATCACCTATTGGTGAAATTTAATTAATAAATGTAAGACAACTATTAACTCAAAAAATTTTCTATTAATTTAACATAAAAATAATTTTTGGAAAAATTTGCAATATCATCCCTAACGATTTTTTTGACATAAATATTTTGAAATACATGATCTTTGACACTATTAAATTATATCATTTTCCAGTCTAATTTTTAAATAATAATTTTGAAATATTTTATCAGATGTTTAAAATATTTTTGAACAATTTGATACAAATTTTTAATGATATACTTAATAAATGAACGAAATAATGAAAAGATGTAAATATGCCAAAGTTTATGAACATTTTAATAATTATGTTCAATTAACTGATTAAATCGTAATATTGACCGAAATTGTAAATTTTACTTTTTTTTTATGATATTAAAATTTTATACAACATAATAATTATTTAATGAAATAATGTAATTGTTTCTTTTAAAATGAAATAATATAATTGTGAACAATAAAATTCGAACTAATATATTAAATTGCAATGAAAACACATAATTTATTTACTTTATAAGTAAATTTGATTTTTAAGTTTATTTAAAATTTTTTAGAATTTAGGATTTCAAATTGAAATTTTAAGATTACAAAGTTCATTAGCATCATATATAAAATGTAGTTTACTTTTTAGTTCTTAATTATTTGATTTGATTATCATTTGAAAATAAGAATTGTATTCTTCAACAAAAGTTACTACTAATATTGAGAGTCATTTATTAAATTATTTTTCTGAAATGAGTTATATTAATGACTATTAAATAACTATGAGTTACAAATATTAAATAAGTAAAAAAAAAAATAAAAAAAATTGTAAAAAAAGAAAAGGGACAACGTGTGTGTATATATATTAAAATTATTTGGTATTAAATTATTAAAATTAAAATTCGAGTATTAGTGAGATTAAAAAAAAAAAGAATTGATGGAGTAAAAAAAAATTTAATTAGCGAATACCAAATAAATGAAAGGGTTAAATATAATTAGCCCCTCCGTTTATTTTCAATATTACTATTTTTTAGTCCTCTATTTTATTAATATTAGACATTTTAGTTATATCTTTTAAAACTATTAAATTTAAGTGAATTTATGAAAATATCTTATTTAAAGGATAAAATTTAATTTTGCCACTCATATTCAACCTCAAGTTAAAATGATCAAAAAATTGATAATTTTAACTTTTAAAACTCACATTTTATATTTGGTATATAAAATTAAATCTCTCGACGTATCAAAACATTTCCGTATATACAGTTGCTGAAAATCTTTTGGATTTTATGAGGTATTTTGATAATTAGATGATAAAATTAAGACTAGATAATGATATCTCACGTCAAAAACTTTGATTTTAAAATATATACTTGTAAATTTTAAAATGAAAGTTTAAGTCGAAAGTATTTTTAAAAATTTATATGGATTTAATTTATTTTAAGGATTGAAATATTTAGCAGAAATAAAATAAAGTGATTAAAAAAAATAACATAGAACACTAGGAGATTAATCTATTTAATACGAAATATAGGGATTATAATTAATCTTAATGAAATTGGTGAAAAAAAAAAAGTCGATCGGACAATCTGTCTCGATCATTGAAATGAGATTCTTAATATTTAAGAAAAAAAATTCTGAAAAAGCTTATCTAGATGGTTGTGTCGGGCTTAAAATTTAATGAGATTCAGGAGGAGAAGATACAGACAGTCATCCATCACAGAAAAACGTGATGCACATTCGACAAACCAACACAAAAGCGCACTACTCTCCTTCAGTTTCAAACAATAATAAACCACCATTTCCAACCAGTCACCGCCGCCAATCCTTCCCTTCTTCTACCTCGTTTTTATCTACCAGATTTGTAAAAAAAGATAAATAAACGGTTTTTTTATTTATTTTCCTCCCTGGCTCTTTTTGCTATAAGTGTATGTATATATACTTTTGGAATCGCTGATGAATCTTTTCTTTTTTCTGTCATATTAAGGAATTTACTGTCAATTTATTCCATATTCAGTCGTACAATTGATGCTGAAAGTGTTTTTGAAATGGTTATGATACGAGCAGTAACGAGGCCGTTTATTTCTGGTTACTCGCCAGAATTTGAATCTGGATCGTCGGTGCCGATGTCGACGAAGCTAGGGTTCTTGAAATTCTCCGACGGCAACAATAATGCGATTAATAATTTGGAAGTTTGTTGTGGTGGCCGTCGTGTGAGGTTGAGATCTTCAGGCCTCATGAAAGCAACGAAGGAGGAGTCTTCTTCTGCTTCTTTGACTAAGGATTTCTCTGGTATGAATTGGAGACCTTTTTATTTAATGCTTTTTTTTTTTTGGGAAATTCAATGGTCGTTGAAAGATTTTGACTACTCCATCAAATTCCATTCTTTGATACTATTTACTTACCAACTTGACTTCATCCAACGATTCATTGAACCTTAATTTGGTCGGTGGAATGGTTTTTTCTTACAATTAAAGACATATTCCTTAGAAAATGGAAAGTTCTCTTTTTTTCCCCTTAGCATTAGCATTACTGATTAGATTTACTGTTGCATCCATAAAAACAAATGCTGGAAAAGATATTTTTCTGATGATATGTTTGCCATTCAAAAACTTTAATGCACTTAAATTTAGAAATTCTTACTAATTTTTTTATTTTGAAAATTATGGTTTTTATTTTCTAAATTAAAAAATAAAGAAGTGATTATTTGAGAGCGGAAAAAGACAAGGGATTAGGAGTTAAGCCAGGTTGATATAAATTAATAAGCTGGAGAATCTTAGCAAGTCAACCATATTTATTATCTTCATAAGGTTTATATCAAATCGATTTCTTCTTCTGAGATCGCATAGAAGGCATATGGTGTAGCAAGAAGGAGATAAAATTACCAATTATGTTTCCAGGTGTGAATTTCCGAAAAACAAAGGAACTATAATTTTGGGGTTTATTTAGTTTCGTCCTTTATCGTTAATTGTTGTGTTTTTCCTTGTTTTTCTGTTGACTCGGATGAAATTAATTTTGTTTCTAAATTCAACCAAACAAACTCTGCTAACGTCAACTTTTGCTTTTGAGCCTTCAATTTTGTATTTTTTCTTTTTTAATTTGTTCTTCATCTTTCCTATCTGCAAGTTTCCTGTTTTCTTTTCATTGCGCATCTACCCTTTAAAAGATAATCTTGATTTTTATTCTATTGTATTGATAGTATGTAATTTCTTGTGTCATTCAAATAATTTTCTTTACTTTTTTTTTTCTTTTACCTTTATAGGGTTCAGCTCTTATGAGAAACCTGTAGTTATTCTTGGGTTTTTGGCCTTTTATTTTTATTCATCTCAGTCAAATCAGTAAGGCTCTGAGATTTAATAGTTGTTTCCTCGAGTAATGAACTTTCAGAGTTCAGGTGCTAAAGAGAAACAATGTTTGGTATGAATTTCAATAGGAAAAACTCCCAATATATTAGTTTAGCCTATAAAATTTAGAATTGTTTGTGAGTATAAACAGCAGAAGCAGTTTCATATCTGGTGCACCAGCATGAAACTTGTACTCAGCTTTCTTTGAAGTAATTTTTTGGTGTTGTACTTCAAAATATATGTTCTGAGTTAAATTTCAGTAATCTCTTATATTTCTAGTTTCCACCTTGTAATAGGGAAAGATCTCCAAATGATGTCTTGTAATGGGCAATCAACAAACATTGTGTGGCATAAAAGTTCTGTTGATAAATTTGATAGGCAGCAGTTACTTCAGCAGAAAGGTTGTGTCATTTGGATTACCGGTCTCAGTGGTTCAGGTTTGTTTACTGTTTATGAAATCATAATTAGATGTAACTTATTGGCTGTAAGTATGTATGGTTAAGATGAGAAATAATATCCGAATTCTTGTAAATTGTAATGTGAAATTGTGAATGCTTAATTCACAATCACTGGTTCATTGTCGTATCCCTTCCTATCTCCTGAATATTGTTGTAAATTAAATACAGCGATGTTAGTTGTGCCTTCTGATGCTATTTATTTTCAGTGTGATAAAACATATTAGCTCGGGTTCTGCTAGTTGCCAAACTGGTAAATTTTCTAACATAATTATTTTTTCTATCTGCCTTAACGTGGCTACATGATCATACTATCATAAGTGTTGAAAGAACCACATAATTTGACTTTTTCTAGCCCACAACCCATTGACATTAAAGTCATAAATGACTGGCTTGTGCTTAGAAGTGCTTTGCAACGATTTCTCTTAACTGATCTATCCTAGGAAAAAATCTGGTGCTCTGAATAGGAAACTATGATCTATGCTTCAGCTTACTAGCAACTGGCCAGTGTTAACTTTGAGATTCTGAAACTGTTGTGTTTAGGAATAATTTACTAAATTATGTATGTTAAACCATAAAGCAATATTATGGCGATTACATTGCATGAATCTCTTTGTTAAATTATGAACAAATTCTTGCAATGTAATGCTTATTACATTGCATTATGGCTAACTAAACATCGCTTGAGCGTTTAGTCAGAAGCAAAATACTGAAATTTGAGGCTGAGCTTTTATAACCATAATTATGGTCCTGTAGAGAATCTAAGCTTAGAATGTAATTTTAAAACATATACAACCTTCTGGACAGCTAGTGCATAATTCATAGGCTATCCGATTAAGTGCGAAAAACATGATTTTGAAACTCTCTTGCTGGTGCCTTGGAACTTTCAATATAGCTTGCAAATTTTGATGTAACTTCCATGACATTAGATTAGTAGTTCAAGATCCCTAATCATAACTCATTGCTTTCTCTGTCTCTGTTGGAATATCACCTCAGGAAAGAGCACTTTGGCATGTGCTCTGAGTAAAGGCTTGCATGCAAGAGGAAAGTTGACCTACATCTTAGATGGTGACAATGTTCGACACGGTCTAAACTGTGACCTTGGTTTTAAAGCTGAAGATCGAGCAGAAAATATTCGGAGGGTTGGTAAGAGATTGTTACTTCTTGTGTGTAAATTGGCTTTTCATTTTATCCCCTCCCTGCTAGATCTTAATCTTCTATTTTCATTTTTATGATGGAAGAAATTTGCATTGATATGCTTTGTAGGTGAGGTAGCAAAACTTTTTGCAGATGCAGGTGTTATCTGCATTGCTTGTTTAATATCTCCCTACAGGAAGGACCGAGATAGTTGTCGTAATTCATTACCAGACGGAGATTTCATTGAGGTAAGCTGGTTATGGCGGCAATATAAAATTCTTATGGATGGTTGGGGGAATCATCAACTAAGCTAATGAACGTTTGAGTTGGTGAAAATATTTGCATGAAATTTACATCTGCAGGTGTTCATGGATGTGCCACTTGAGGTGTGTGAGGCGAGAGATCCAAAGGGCCTGTACAAACTTGCTCGTGCTGGAAAGATCAAAGGTACTTTTGAGTACTTGTAATTTCCCATGTATGGGGTCTTTGTGCTCTCTTTTTCATGCCAAGTTGATTTGTTCTCAATTTGCAATTGCAGGTTTTACTGGGATCGACGATCCATATGAACCACCAGTAAACTGTGAGGTGGGTATTCTTTATGGACAAATACGTTGTTGGCTTGATATTACAAGTAAACATGAACTCACAAACTGACGTATTGGTTAGATTTAATAATCGAGCATTGCTTTATGTTAGTTTAGTTTCTAAGGACTAATTAATTCATGTCAAAAGAAGTGCCATGGAAAGCTGGAACATGATTGATGAACTGCTTTGAAGTGGAAATTTTAGGCCTTGCCTGGAGACCTTTCGGCCGTCACATGGACAAGTTTGAGTTTTTTTAGCATTGAAAGAAAGTGCCTTGATTTCATACGCAATTTTAACAAATTGATTTTGCCTAATTTTGCAGGTGACATTGACACAGAAGGGAGATGACTCTGTTTCTCCATGTGACATGGCTGAAACTGTTATAAGTTACTTGGAAGAGAAAGAGTATCTGCAGCCCTGATAAGGAAGAGAGAGAGAGCAGTTTGTTCATGAAAAAGGCTTGAATTCCTAGTTACTGGAAACCTCATATTTTCTGCAAAATAAACACTTAAATAATAGAAATTATTTTTTCTATGAGGGAAATTTCTCGTTTCCTACATGTGGCCATAATTCATTTGTAGAGTAGTAAATTAGTAGCAATTTTATGTTCATTTTAGAACAAATGCATCTGATACTGACAGTGCTTGTATTCAAACATTCAATAGAGATTGTAAATCTGTATAAATTTATAGCAAACCAAATACCCAGATTCTCTTGTTATGTAACACCAGGTTCTCTTGTTATTCTTAGTTCCAAACATGTTGAGATTGACTGTATGGATATTTTAACCGCTATCCATTGAAATATAACAAAAAAAAAAAAAAAAACTTAAAGAAATCATAAACCGGACTATAATAGAAAAATAACAAAAATCATGCTGTATGTATTCTCTGTAAAGAAAAATAAGAAGTAATTGCCATAGAAAAACAAAGAAATACGCTGAATTATTACAAAGGGAAGAGACAAGGGTAATTAAATCATGGCAAGACCTATTTCAGCCCTTGCATGACTGTTTAAAGACAAGAAGCAAAAAACCAGAGCCATAGAAACAAATAGCATGGCAGATCTCACAGATTCTACAGTTGCCGCGAAATGTTGCTCCTGCAAATTCCACAGAGAAGTAACAAAGCCGCCCAATCCATCCAACACCATAGCCAAAAGCATTGCCATCTTCTTTGACGGATGATTTCAGGTAAGTTGGAAAGACTGCATAGCAGATAGTTGAGAGTATGATCCAATGGTTTTTGCTCTTTATTGAAACATCTGATCTGCAACTTGTAAGTAGAAAGGAAATATCCAGGTTGCTTCCTCTTTTAACTTTTAGGATATACAGACTAATATGCCGTGGCAGAAACCAAGCTTTACACTAGTGACTTTTAACAAAAGGGAATTAAGTACATTCAAGCAGTAGCTCAAATTTACATCATGATTTGCAATCAGAAAATCCTTGCACGTTCTAACAATATAATAAAACTGTACTACTACAGTAATAGATCTATGTTCAAGTACATGTAATGCATGAACAGTGTTGGTAAAAAAAAAAAAAAAACTTATAATGAAAGCAATGTTTTGGTTGTCCTAACTTTGCATGGCCATGGAAATACTGCGGTAGAACTTCATCATTCCGTTTAGACGGACAGCCTTAATAACTGGTCAAGATTCATCAATATACCCACAAATATAGAGTATAACTGTGATATTACTTGGGTTGGAATTATGAAAAGGAAAAGAAGAATTCAACATTGAATATATTTCAGAACATGTGTCTTTTTACAAAAATAATAAGAATGAAGTTTAATTTCAAAGCAAAATGTCAGTCATCCTGATGGATTGCCACATTAAGCCACAGTTACACCTCTTTTTTTTCTCAGACAACACCACCTCTGGTTCAGCCCAAGTTGCAAAGAGAGAATTTCGTGCCAATGGCTTTTACATACTTGCCTAGACTTGTTGCTTGGTATTTCTATTTAACTGAAGAAAAAGAAAATAGGCAACAAATGATCAAACGAATAAAACAAATATATAGGCTGTGGAACTAATTCTAACTTATTTTGGAAAGCAAGTAGAGGAGCTTAAACAAGAACAGCCAAATTGTAACTGGTGACTTATATTAAAATTTAACAAGTACCTGCATTTCCCTGGCAATAGAAGGCAGCCAGCTTTCCCCCCTGGTTCTTTTCAATTCTGCAATCCTTTCTTCCTCTTTTTTGGCTTTAGCTCTAGCAGCTGCTTCTTTGGCTTCCAACCTAGCTAATGCCTTTTGGCTTCCTTCTTTTGCTGCAGCTATTATGTCTGTCCCATCCACAGCAATGGCTTTGATTTGCCTCCTAAACTGCAAGATATTAAAATTTGAAGCATTTTTCTACTTTAATATATCAATGGTAAGCATAAAAGAAGAATTTAGAGAAAGTAATAAACCTCCTTTGATTTCTCATCTAGGTTGTATCTAGGAATGATTCTTGGTCGCTTTTTGGGCCCTTGAATTTCATCTGGCAAAAAAACTCAAAACACTTCAGTCTCTATGCACAATATTGCAAGAGTTCAATGCATTGCAAAGTTGAGCCAGCGTGATTTACCAGGCACATAAAATCGGGAACTTCACTAATGGCAACATGCAGCTCAATAAATTTACAAATATCGGTTGGCCTCAAATCTCTTCCACAACCAAGGTAATGATGATTGCAAACAAATTGTGCTCAATGTTTGAGGCATATATCTGAACTAAATGTTCATGGCATTGCCATTTACACTAAAATTTGAGACTATGGATCTTTATAGAAAACAGACCATTTTGACATCACAAAAACTACACAGAATTTTTCCATCAAGGAACAATTGAGAACAATTATGAAGAGAAAAATCACCTTTGTGGTCAAATACTATTCCAGCAGGAGAATTTTTAAATAGCCTAACTCCCCCTTCATTCGCAGTGTGGTTATCGGGGACATGACTGGGCTCGGTCACAACCACTAAGCTCTTTTCCAATATGTCATCCAAAAGCTTTTGAGCCTGCCATTAAGTTCTACTGCTAATGTCAAAAAGAAGTCGAAACAGAAACCAGTTAAGTTGGCAAAATGTCTTTATACACATCACAAGTAAACAGTTCCATCTTTTTCTCCTAATTGATGAGAGAATACAATTAAAAGAGAAAAAAAAAATCAAATTTTCAGGAAAGTAGTGACCTTGATTTGGTAGTGCTTGAGCTTTTGGGAATTCTGGTTTGTCTCTTCTTCACCATCTCCATTAGAAATGTTAAGCGATTTTGAAGAACATGTGGTATTGTTGCCAAAAGTGGTAGTGGCTGCTATTGATTCGATTGCCGCTTTCCAATTCGAATCCTCCTCCTCACTGCTGCTATCGCTGCAGATTGATCCTCCCATGCTAAAATCCCCAAATTTTCTTGTTCAAGGGTTTATGGTGTTACTGTTTTAGAGGAAGACAAAATTATGGGCTTAACAAAAAGGCCCAATTAGACACTTTGTCTGATTATAGGGCCCGTCTGTAACTTTTGGAGTTTCAATGCATCCTCGCCGTTCAACGCCGTCGTCGGCGAGCCTCACCGTCTTAACCCTTCAGAAACAATAAAATCAATCAGAAATGCTAACAAATTATAAATCGTAGCTTTACCTTTGCCGGTATTTGATTTAGAGCCATAAACTTCTAATTTCTCGAAATCGACTTCGTTAACTAACAGAAAAGATGGGGAAGAAGCAACACAGCAAAGATCGGATGTACATAACGAAAACAGAATGGGCCACAGAATGGGGCGGCGCCAAATCTAAAGAGTCCCACACCCCATTCAAGCGCCTCCCCTTCTACTGCTGCGCGTATGTATGCTTTCTCTCCTAAAATTTTCTATGTTATTTGAAGATTTCTTTGTATGGTTTATTTAAAACTTCTGTTTGTTAATTTTCTTTCAGTCTCACATTTACGCCATTCGAGTATCCAGTGTGCACTGCAGATGGAAGCGTCTTCGATATAATGTTTGTATTTTTGTTATTCTCTTATATAATTTCAAAGTGATATTTTTAAAGCTAGTTGCAAATTGATGTTGTTAATAAACTTTGATGTTATTGATTTTGAAATTTATATGCAGGAATATTACTCCTTACATAAGGAAGTATGGGAAGCATCCGGTTACTGGAGCCCCGCTCAAGGTGGAGGATCTCATCCCAATTACTTTCCACAAGAATTCTGAAGGTTTTGTTCATTTTCAGGAATTTTCACTACTTTCTTATTGCTATTTTATCACTTTGCAATTTTATGCAAAGTGTTCAACAAACCTGTCACTTGTAGTGACTAGTGTATGCAAGTATAAAAATTAGAAAGGTTGCATTTCGCCTTCGAACAGAATCCTTAGCTTTCAACTTTATATACCCTTTTCACGATCAGGAAATGAGAATGAGTACTTGCGTGATGAATATAAAGAAGGATGCAGTTTCATGGAAATTCACTCCTTGAAAGATGCAATTTTGATTGTTGAAATATTTTAAGTGCTTGAAATCACCCTGTTATTTATTTATTTATTATTTTTTTAAATTTTAAATGAAGTTGGTTAGTGGTTGTTCTTTTTTTTTTTTCCTTTTTTTTTTTATGAGCTACTGGTTGTAAAATTCTGGATTTCGTGCCATTTCTGGGGCATTAACATTCATATATTAGTTTGGACCTGAAAATCCTCATGTAGATTCGTCTTAGGTGAGTGCTTTGCTTTGATCAAACCCTATCAGTTTTGATGTTATAAATGTCTATTTCTCCTTACCTGTTTTCTTTTTTATGATTCTAGGAAACTTCTAAGGAGAGTTTAGCAGTTAATAGTAGGCCTTATAAGTATATGGAGAAAATCAAAGATCAACTTTCAAATAAGTAGCACCCATGATATTTACTTTGCTTTAGGGTGGAGGGTGTATTGGAATCATCTCAGGTGCACATAGGTTATAGTGGAGAACAAAGAGTACCAGCTATAAGCAGTCATTTCATGGTATCCTGAAGATCTGGCACCCTGAGTGCCTCATTAAATTTAGGTTCCTGGATGTAATGTGAGCCTTGGAAATGTTTAATTGGAGCAGCAAATAAAATTAGTACTCTTTCGAATGTGCTCACTTGTGGTTGCATAGCTAGAAGAGAAAAGTGATGTCAGTTTCTTGTAGGTCATCTATAACAAAAAAAAATGTACAAATATAATACTGCTTATATTATTATTCTAGTTGAATCGTTTCCCTTTCATTATTTTTTGGATATTTTTCTTTGTGAACTGTGTTCCTAAAAACACCAATAATCCTCTAAGTGCAGCCAGTGGTTATTAAATTGGAGTATCCATAGAACTGACCTCAACCTGTTTAGGATTAAGGCTTAGCTGTTGTTGTTGTATTATTTTTGTATGCAGATGCCAACATCTTCTTTTCTGGAACAATGTTCACTTTTTGATATCTTATACATGTTAATGTCCTTCGTGTTCCGTTTGCAGGAGAGTATCATTGCCCTGTGCTAAACAAAGTTTTTACTGAATTTACACATATAGTTGCTGTCAAGACCACAGGGAATGTTTTCTGTTATGAGGTTTGTTGCACACCTATTGTTCATAGCAGTAGTTCTATCCATGTTTTTGGGTACAAAACTTTACCTGTTGACCTTGTAGGCAATTAAAGAATTGAACATCAAATCCAAAAATTGGAAGGAGCTCCTCACTGATGAGCCATTTACCAAGGAAGACTTGATACCAATTCAGGTTTCAGTAATTTTTGAGATACATTCTATTTGACTATGTGCAAGTATACTGGCAGTTTCTTCTACATGAATATATGATGTGCAGAACATCTTATCTTTTTGGGTTTGGCTTGCAGAATCCTAATGCACTTGATAGTAGGGTCACTGTGGATTTTGACCACGTTAAGAATGGGCTGAAAGTTGATGATGAAGGTATGCTAAAATTATCGTATCCAACTGTATTGAGTCGAACCTAGAGTTTTCTTTTTTTTTTCAAAAATTAATTAATATGAACTTGACATTCTTATCCCTTCTTCCAGAGCTGATGAAAATGAGTTCAGACCCCTCTTATAACATAAATATTTCTGGAGATATCAAGCAGATGCTGGAGGAGCTTGGAACTGAGAAAGGAAGGGAAACTGCACTTCATGGTGGAGGTGGAAGTAAGGCACAGAAGGAAAGGGCTGCTGCTCTTGCTGTTATTTTGGCTGCAAGGTCAAGAATGAAAGAGGATTCCGAGTCAGATAAAAGTGGGAAGTCTAAACCCCCACAGGCTTATAGTATTGTAGATGCTGCATCTGCTGCAGTACATGGAAGAAGTGCTGCTGCAGCTAAAGCTGCATCGGATGATAAAACCGCTGCTCGAATAGCTATGCACATGGCTGGTGAAAGGGCACCCGTCAATGCTAAAATGGTTAGTTTTCCCTAGTTTGATATTTCCTTAGTCAGAAGCTCTTCTTATAGTTGGGACCTGAATGGGTAACATGTTTATGCTAACTTTTGAGGGGTAGATTGTCCGAACTTGTCATACTCTTTCTTTTTTTATTGAGGAAGTATATTATCTTTTTCTTTTTAAAGTGATGATTGAAGTAATGGTTAATTTGGTTAAATGTACTTTGATGTTTACTGAACATGTAAAGATATGAAAGCCTGGAAGATAGTTTACCCTGTTTTAATATGAGATTTGATTTCAGGTGAAAAGTCGTTACACCACTGGTGCTGCCTCTCGATCCTTCACTTCTACTTCTTTTGATCCTGTCACGAAAAATGAATTTGAATATGTTAAAGTTGAGAAAAATCCAAAGAAGAAAGGTTATGTTCAGCTACACACAACACATGGTGATTTGAATATTGAATTGCACTGTGATATAGCTCCAAGAACTTGTGAAAATTTCATTACTCTTTGTGAGAACGGCTACTATAATGGAGTTGCTTTTCACAGAAGTATTCGGTAGATGAACTATTTCCCTATTGACTTATACTTGATTTCTGTTTCTTCATTGCCTGAAATTAGCAAAACTAGAACAGGAAAGTTAACAAACTATGTACCTTCTTTATGTAGGAATTTTATGATTCAAGGTGGTGATCCTACTGGCACTGGAAAAGGAGGCGAATCCATATGGGGGAAACCTTTCAATGATGAGCCAAACTCCAAGTTGCTCCATTCTGGAAGAGGGGTTGTTAGTATGGCGAACAGTGGCCCCCACACCAATGGTTCTCAGTTTTTCATCCTCTACAAGTCTGCCAATCACTTAAACTATAAACATACAGTTTTTGGCGGGGTTGTTGGTGGCTTGACTACATTGGCAGCAATGGAAAAGGTCCCTGTGGATGACAATGATCGACCTCTGGTTAGTTTTGTGGTCCTTTTCTTTTGAGAATTTTATCTGAGAGTTACTTTGGTGGTATGATTGCTATTTGTTTAGAGAATATTTGCTACACAAGTGATGGTAACTATATTATATTTTCTAATGCAGAAGGTCTTTGTAATTTAAAGTCTAGTATTTGCAGTTATAGTTCAAACTAATTGGAGAGTTGGGCACCGCATTTTCTGGCTCTTTCTCACACACATATTTGATCACACACATCTGGATGCAAGAAGTTCAAATCAGTATAGTTAGTAATAATTTATGAGTCAAAATGGATGTGGCCTTGTAGCTATCTTTCCATGAGCTGTGTGAATTTGCGTATAGCTTATCTATCAAGAAAACGTGGTTGCTGCAAATCTTGAAGTTAAAATGCTTTTAATGACCATTATATCTGCTGGAACATTGCTCACAGTAACCAAAAGTGGATTAGAAACTAACATTATCCGTAGCAAGTGTGGAGTGATTAACAAATTGAATATTACATTTCTTGTAATTAGGTTCCCACGTGTTTCTTAATTCTCGTCACTTTTGTAGGAAGAGATAAAGATCACTAGTGTAACGGTATTTGTTAATCCATACACGGAGCCTGATGAAGAAGACAAACAAGAGAAGGACAAAGATGAAAAGAGCACTGTTGATGCAGACAAAGTAAGTTTCTGGACTCTCGTCAATCTAACAATATCCTCTTGTAATTTTCAGTTCGTTGATTAATTTTATATTTCCTGGGTAATCAGGACAAGGTTGGATCATGGTATAGCAATCCAGGCACGGGAACAATGGAATCAAAAACTGTAGGTGGTGGTGGGGTTGGAAAATACTTGAAAGCAAGAAACGCTCAAACAGAGTCTGCTACCGCGGATGTTAATATATCAACAATGGCAGTGACAAAGAAGAGGAAAGTAGGAGTTACAACAGCAGAGTTGAAGGACTTCTCTAATTGGTAAGAGGGAAATCCTACATGTTGTGCATATGCATACTATGTAACCATCTGTGTGAAATGTATTCTTTTGATGTAATGAAAGCAAGATAAAATTGATGAACATTTCATTTTTAGAATGAACTGTAAAAAAAGTGAAGTGTTTTTTAGTCAGAGAAAAATAGATCAGTAGAGTTGAGTTGGTCCAGTCTAAAGAGTGCAGCCTTTAACATGTTGATATGATGATTAATTGGATGGTTGTAATGATGGATTTGTAGGACCATCCCATCTTCAGGCTGTTTCTCAATTCATTTTAACCACTATTTTTGGGGCATTCCTAAGAGAGGCTTTGGACATATCTACCTTGTTTTTTATTTTACTTTCTTCCAAATAACATTTGGTTTTGGTTAATTCTGTTTTTATCAGTTAATTTGACTAATTTGGTTCGGTTGACTAGTTAAGAAGATTCAATTCATTTGTCATAATTAGAAATTTCAATGATGGGTTTTTGGTAAGAAACAAAATTAAACAAATTAATATTAGGTTGATTACAAAATACTCAAAGTTGTGTGATTCTGGAGTAATTTCAGCCAGAAAGCATATGTAGTGTATCTGCTCTTGTGGCATCAACATTTAATTTTGCCCAGTTTTAAGATGATTGTTGAAATTGACTGGGTGTCCTTGGGGCGAGGCAAGTTCGAATCCCTTAATTTATGCATCATTCCTTGCCTTTCAGATCATCCAGCATATCATTGCTACCTCATAAAAATACATTCTACCAACGTTGCTGCCTGCGGGAACACCAAATGTCGGTATAATATGGACCAGTTTCATGAATTGGGACTATACAAAATACAAGCAAAATTGATTAAATTCTTACAAAAAAGCAAAATGGTCAGTTTGGTGTTTGATTTAATGAAAAAGTAATATGTTTGGTGTGAAATATTGGCACACCAAAGTAGTTTCTTGACAACAAAGTGTCTCAAATGTTAATTATACCAAGTTCTATAAATCTATGAGGTGTTTGCATCGCACATTCTTAAGCAAAAGTGCTTCACAAAGTTGAATTTTTTACCGCAACGAAAATGAATAACATTTTTATAAACTTTACAAAGTTTGGAAAATATGGTAAATATCACATTTGTACTTATTTACTCTTTCAATTAATGCATTTTACGCGTTAACTTGTATTTTCATTATTTATGTTTTAGTTAGTTCAACTAATAATATAGTTATAATAATATATATATATATATAATAAATTTTTGTTTGAGTATAAAAAAATTAAAATATTATTAATTATATGAATATAATTTAATTTTAAAATTTTTTATAAAAAAAATTATCATTAGTCAATATTTAATTTTTTATAAAACTTATAAATACATTTATTTATATAATTTATTTTCACTTTAGAAACCTGTTAGTCAATAATTTAGAATACATTAGTAATATTAATACTATCAGAAATTTAGTATTGTTGTTTATCAATTAATTAATTCAGTAATTTTTAATAAAAATGTAATTATCCTTAAAAAATTAAAAATAGAAGAGTACTTTTAGTATTGTATTTCGTTATTTTTATTTATAATATTATATATTTATATAAAATATATTTATTTTTATTTTTTTACCTATGTTATTTTATTTTTGTTTATTTTGTTTATCTAAAGAACTTCACTGACTTATAGTTAACAATTCAAATCACAATTAAAATAATATGTTTAAAATATAATTATAATTAGTAGTTTCACAATAGCATGTGGTAGCACCCTATCAAGATATTGTTCATCAAGACTTAAGTGTAACACCAATCAAAAATTTATCAATTTCAGCACTACAATTGATAGAAATTCCAAAATCTAGTATACATGGATGTTAAATCAATTTTATTGTATTAATTATTTCCAAAAAGATTCAAAGGTGGATTAATATATTTAAAATATAATTATAATTGTACTAATAAATTAAGTTAATTAACTAAAAAAGTAGTTGTGGTAACATCACATCAAAATTTTGTCCATCAAGATTTATGTGTAATACGAATAAAAAATTTATAAATTTCAGCACTACAATTAATAGAAATTCCAAAATCTAGTAAATATGGACGCTAAATCAATTTTATTGTATTAAATATATGAAAAGAATTCTATTATTTATATTGTATATGTTTGTATAAACCAACATAATATAATACATAAATTAATTAATTTAAGGGAGCTTTAAACAATTAGCACATATTTAGAGTAGAAATTAAATAAATAGCATACATTTACAAAAATTAAAAAATAGCACATAATTTACCAATATTTCAAAACTGCCCAAACATTACTAACACCACGTCCTCCATAGTAATTGCCACCACCGTCTTCATTCGCGCTCCTCCTCAAAATCTTTCTTCAGATTTCCAACCACCACAATCCTTCAATTTCTTCCGGCGAAACCTCCATATCTTCAGCTTTTCCATCCATTAGAATCCTTCAATTTCTTCGTTCACATTTTGCTTAAAACCCTAAAACAATACTGTCGAATTCCATCTCTTAATTCTTTTCATTCTCCTCTTCTCTTCAAAAACTTTAACAAGGGCAAGGGAACCTACCTTGAAACAAAAACTGGATGAGCTCGTACAACACATAAATCAGCAATTTGGAAGAAGGTAACTGTCAATTTTTTACAGTATATAGACCTCTTCTTATCATTTCTTAAAATTTATGTTTTCTTTCATTTCTTATCAATTACAGACCTCCATCAGATGCTACTACAAGTCACAGAAGGGATGCTGTAAATCAGACAGCAGATGAAAACATAGCAACAGAGGTATGTTTTTCTGTTTCTGGGCTTATATACTGTCATATATGAATGAGTATATATGACAGTATATATAGGCTATACTGGCCTTTAGACTTATGATTTGTGTTGTGTTTGTGAATGAGGTTTTAAATTATTTTTGAATGCTGGATGTGTTTGAAATGTATGCATTATGTTGATGTATTTGCAGGGTATATATAGGCTATATATACTGTCATATATACTCATATATGACCATATATATAGGCTATATATACTAGCCTTTAGACTTGTGATTTGGATTGTGTTTGTGAATGAGGTTTTAAATTATTTTTGAATGCTGAATGTGTTTGAAATTTATGCATTATGTTGATATATTTGCAAGGTATATATATAGGCTATATATACTGTCATATATGAATGAGTATATATGACAATATATATAAGCTATATATACTGGCCTTTAGACTTATGATTTGGGTTGTGTTTATGAATGGGGTTTTAAATTGTTTTTGAATGCTGAATATGTTTGAAATGTATGCATTATGTTGATGTATTGGCAAGATATATATAGGCCATATATACTGTCATATATGAATGAGTATATATGACAGTATATATAGGCTATATATACTGGCCTTTAGATTTGTGATTTGGGTTGTGTTTGTGAATGAGGTTTTACATTTTTTTTGAATGCTGAATGTGTTTGAAATGTATGCATTATGTTGATGTATTGGCAAGGTATATATAGGTTACATATACTGTCATATATACTTATAGGCTATATATACTGGCCTTTAGGCTTGTGATTTGGGTTGTGTTTGTGAATGAGGTTTTAAATTGTTTTTGAATGCTGAATGTCTTTGAAATGTATGCATTATGTTGATGTATTTGCAAGGTATATATAGGCTATATATAATGTCATATATGAATGAGTATATATGACAGTATATATAGGCTATATATATTGGCCTTTTTAGACTTGTAATTTGGGTTGTGTTTGTGAATGAGGTTTTAAATTGTTTTTGAATGCTGAATGTCTTTTGAAATATATGCATTATGTTGATGTATTGGCAGGGTATAAATAAACTATATATAATGTCATATATGAATGAGTATATATGACAGTATATATAGGCTATATATGTTGGCCTTTAGACTTGTGATTTAGGTTGTGTTTGTGAATGAGTTTTTAAATTGTTTTTGAATGCTGAATGTCTTTGAAATGTATGCATTATGTTAATGTATTTGCAGGATATATATAGGCTATATATACTGGCCTTTAGACTTGTGATTTGGGTTGTGTCTGTGAATGAGGTTTTAAATTGTTTTTGAATGCTGAATGTCTTTGAAATGTATGCATTATGTTACTGTATTGGCAAGGTATATATAGGCCATATTACTGTCATATATGAATGAGTATATATGCCAGTATATATAGGCTATATATACTGGCCATTAGACTTGTGATTTAGGTTCTGTGATCTATGTGTTTGTGAATGAAATTTTAAATTGTTTTTGACTGCTGACTGTGTTATATATATATATATATATATATATATATATAAGTTATGTTCTAATGAATATTATATTTCTAACAACTCTAAAAATAGGTACAAAGAAATGATGAAGGAATCAATAAATCAAAGAATGAAGAAAAGGAAGGTGCAAATGATGACAAGCTAGGAAAAGGACTACGACGCATAAGGAAATAAAAAATTACTGCAAGTCCCTTCACAAACAACTTTGGATCCTCAACAACAGAAGCACCTAAAAAAAAGATGAAGAAAACAGATGCAACTACTAATGAATCATTCGAGTTCCCTTCATTTGACCTAGGAATGCCATCAAGTCAAGAGAGAGAGAACTACAATAAAAAATGACATTAACATTTTAATATTTTGAATTTGTAATCAATGAACAACTATATGTTATCAAGTCTTATCTTTCATTAACTCTTGATAGACAAATGTTAACAAATGATACAACTTTTTTATTTGAAAATATAATTATCCACTC
>CANUEY010621716.1:0-12830 GCA_948099555.1 Croton setiger
CGGAAGGATTTTGTAAGGTAGGAATCAGAAAAATGCCACAAACAAAGTTTGATAAGTAAATCTGAATTCTTGATGCAATCCAAGAATTAGAGTTTCTCTCCCTAAAACTAGAATCACACGAAATATTCTTGAAAAGAATAAGAATTGAATGATTTCTTACAAGCATATGTTGCCCATTTTATAGTGACACAAATCCGATTCCTAACTAGAAAACTAATCTTATTCCTAACTAGAAAACAAATCCAATTACTAACTAGAAAACAAATCTAATTTCTAACTAGAAAATAAATCCAATTCCTAAGTAGAAAAAGAAATAATTTAGCAACAATATAGCAAAATTCGTCCAAAATATTTGGCCCACAAAAATAGCCCAAATTCACTTCCATGCAACCCATGCACATGCGGCCCATGCATTCCATGCATGCATAATTCAGCCCAAGCTTGTTTTCCTCTCAAGAAGCTTTATTTCCAAGCCATATTATAACCATGATGTACTTTGGTTTTTTCTCAAGCTCCTTATTCATCTTCTTGACAGCTAGTTCTTGTAATTCCTTCGAAATTTCTTCTTGTACATACATTCCCAAGCTTGCTTGAAATTTCTTCGCTCGACTCCTTGTCGAATGACCATTTGGTAACGTCAAAGTATCCTTGTCAGTCCTCTTATTCGCATCACTTGGTGTATCCAAGGTCTTCCAAGGAGGAGATTAAAACTTGTTGGAACATCAATGACTTGGAAAAGGATTTCCATTTTGGATGGCCTAAAAATGATGGATAGAGTTACAACCCCTAAAATTTCTCTTCAGTTGTTATCATATGCCTTTACTATTTGATTGGAAGGTGTGAAGTCAGAAACCTCCAAACCTAAAAAGCTTGCTACTCTTAAAGGGCATACATTCAAGGCTGACCCATTATTAACGAGCACCATAGGTATAGTTTTATCTCTGGTTTGAATTGTGATATATAAGGCTTTATTATGATTACCCCGATTTTTCGGCAGGTCTTCATCTGAGAACCCAATGTTTTGTGTTTTGGAGGCCTAGGTTAAAGTAATCACTAGTGTTTCAGGGCTTACTTCAACCGATGTTTGGAGTTGGCTTAGTGCCTTGCAAAGAGCTTGGCGATGAGGGAAATATGAGGCTAAAAGTTCCTATATGGATACCTTAGCTTGGGTTTTCTTTAATTGAGTCAAGATTAGGTATTCTTTCAGTTCAGGGGTTCCTCCCCTTGGTTGGTTTGGGACTTTATCTAGAAAAATGGGTTCATATTGCCTTCCACTTCGGGTCATCGCATCAACCTCTTCAGAAAGGTATTCAAGTGCAAGACACATATGTTGTTCATTTCTAAAAAAAGCTTGAAAATATCAAACTCTTGAGTGGTTATAGCATTTACCCCATAGTTGGGTAAAGGGTTTGTATTGATGTTGGGTTTTGTCTTGGTTATAATTGATCCATTATCTACTAAGTCTTGGATCCATCTTTTTAGGGTCCAACAGGCCTCAGTCTTATGCTAATTTCCTTGGCGGTACTCACAATATTCATTGGTTTTGTAGTTGATAGGTAATGGGTTGGGTGGTGGCCTTGCCTCTAATGGTTTGAGGTATCCGGCTTTTACTGCTTCTCGGAAGAATAAAGTGATTGGCATTCCGAGATCGGTGTAATTTCTTCTTGGCTGATTATTACTCAAATTCAAAGGGTTGGTTGGAGTAATACTGGCCATTTCATTTACTTTACTTGGTCCAGTAGGGCTTTGTTTCTTATATCTAGAGGCAGCTGAGTCATCTTTGAGTTAACCCAATTGGATAAGTCTTCCACCTTAGTTGCGGTAGCAATGAGTGAATGAAAGGTAGAAAGATATTGTGTTAGCAATTGTGATTGGTAGACTGGGAGTAGACTTTGGATAATTATGTCGACCTGTTCCTATTCTGAAGGTCGGTTAATCATTTGGGCAACCTTTGCCCTTCATCTCATAAGGAACGAGGAGAAAGGTTCGTTGTTTTTCTGTTTGGTGGTTTCTAGTTTCCTTCAGGTTACATCCACCTCAATATTGTAACTATATTGGGTATTGAAGGCATTACAGATGTCTTTCCAAGTTTTGATTTTTAATCTATCCAGGCTCACAAACCAACTAAGGGCAGCACCAGATTGTTGGAATAGTGGGGCTAGGAGCTCAGTACTTAATCCAAAGGGGTTTAAAGCTCCCACATACATCTTCAAATGAGTCTTAGGGCAAGAGGTTCCATCAAATTTGTCCATGTTAGGCATTTTGAACTTGGTGGGCAGTCGGGCATTAGGAAACAAAGACAAGGAGTCCATGTCTACTAATTCTTTATGGGTTTTAAGGGCAATGATGGATCTTTCTAGAGCCTCAAGTTTCTCTTTCATCTTTTGAGACTCTGACTCAGTAGTTTTAGAGGTTTGGTCTTCCAGATTAATGACAGGGGTATTGGCAGGTTCCTTTTCGGAAGTTGAGACTCCTTTTGCCCAATTCCTAATTTAGACAAGAGGGTAGCTTTCTGGTTGGCTAGGGCTTCAACTATCATAGCTTCAATTCTAACTTCTATTTGGGCATTGATCTCATCAGCTTTTTCTCTCAAAAGGGCTCTGATATAATCTAGGGAGGCCATTGGAGAAGGTATAGGACTTGTTGGTGGTGATTCTGAAGTAGGTGATGAAAATTTTTGGGTAAGTACCTGTGTCGATAAAAGGGAAAAGAATTAGATATCTAGGATAAGGGGTTAGGTATAGGATAGACTCTTAGTCCAATTAGTTGTTTGTTCATGATTCATTTATCCCCATTTCCTTCCTTTCTTCTTTCCTTTTTTTTTTATTTTCTTTGTTTTCTCTCTTTCTCTTTTTTCACCCCTATTTATAGGTGGTATGAATGTATGAATGCACACATCATCATGCAATAATTCATTTTAATGTCATGGGATGAATGCAATAATCAGTCTAGGGTATCCTAAGGGGAAGGTTCTAATTTACATGAGAAAACTGAGTGGCTAATAGGGACCCTCGTGCACCTAGAGTAAGGATATACCTAGCCACATGTGAAACAAAGAGTTTCACGTGGGTTCAGCAATACAACTTACTGTTAGGCCACCTTTAAAAGGATTAGAAGTGGTTTTCGGTACTAAGGTGGGACGTTTTGGCTGTCCGTGGACGATCACCAATGAGGCATACCCATCTAGCGCTACTTACTATCCCGACTCAAGAAGTTTGAAGAGAGAGAAGAAATTCATTTTTTATGCTCAAATTATTCAATTGTGCACATTAGATGCAAATGCAATTCATTTTATTATTTTTTTTGTCCAAATCTCTTCAAGCTTCCTTTAGGAAAGGGTACTTGTCTCTGTAAAACAAAGTTTAAAAGAGAAAAATGCAATGAAGATGAATGAAATGGTAACCCTTACTTAACTTTAAGTTAAGTAATTTTCCCCAGCAAAGTCGCTAGATTGTGAACTCTTACCGGAATCGGTCCCTTCCTAGCCGCCAGGGTCCGCCTGCGAGGACGGGTTAGCCGGGGATGTTCACTCAGGGTGGTGTGTATGTGTGTGGAGTCGCCACTTAATTTTTTTTTGATAAAGGGGAAAAATTAAGAAATAACCCCTAGTCACTCCGTTTTACGATTAACCTATTTCTAGGTCAATCGCCCCAATGGATGAAAGACACAAGTCTACAAACCTGAGGTGGACTCGGAGGTTATGTCATGCATTCATTGGAATGTTCTTTCTCCTAAATGTATGTAATGCAAGATGTGGATGAAGAGATTTGATAAAGTTGAGGGTGGACCTGCTATTCCAGGTTAGATTCGAATATGCCTACATACTCTCGTTTGAATAAGAGATCAAGGTCAATGTAGTTCAAACATGCCTATTTAACAACGTGATGAAGGGGGAGGGATGCATGTATGCATACTATGAGTGTGTGAGTGTGAATTTTGGCCTCTTTGTCAAAATGGGAGTTTATCGACGTCCATGGTCGAAAAGTGTGAAACTTAGGCCTTGTGGCCAAAAAAGGAATTTATCGATGTTCGTGGTCGAAAAGTGTGATTTTCAGGCCTTCTGGCCGAAAAAGGAGTTTATCGACGTCCGTGGTCAAAAAGTGTGATTTTTAGGCCTTGTGGCCGAAAAAGGAGTTTATCAACGTTCGTGGTCGAAAAGTGTGATTTTGTGTTGTTTCCACTGGGAATATTGATTTTTATTAGGCCTTTGGGCCAAAAAATGATTTTTTTTGAATGCATTGGCTGGGGCACAATGGGTTTTCTAGGCATTTTAGCCAAAATAAGCATTTTAGTATGTTTCCACTGGGGAAAAATGGGTTTTATTAGGATATGGGGCCAAAATATGATTTTAGGGTGGCATTATGGCCAAAATAGTGATTTTTAGGCCTTGGGGCCAAAATTGGATGATTTTAGGTGGCACTGCGGCCAAAAGGTCGATTTATTTAGGCCTTGAGGCCAAAAGGTGTGAGTATGCTATGAAAAATGTCCTGTATGCATGATTTGAGAAGGATGAGAGGAGAATTATATCAAAAGGATTGAGTTTAGATCCATACCTGTGGTAATCGCTGTTTGCTTCACAGCTTCAGTTTGATTTGGACTTATTTTATTAGTGATTATTATGAATGAATGCAAGTTATCACAACAATGCAATGCAAAAAGCAGTAAAGAATTTCCTTTAGATGAGGAATGACCGAAGGAAAAAAGGGAGAAGAGAGCGGCTGTCAACATAGCTCAAGGTGTGTGGAAAAAGTGTGTTTGAGGTATTTATAGGGTGAAATTTGGGTGAATAGTTGACTTCGGGCGGCCCGCAGCCCCCTGGAGGATAGCCAGAGGCGCCTTCCCAGGGCGGCCTGGGGTGCCCTGCCTCGGTTACTCGCGCGTATGAACCCTTACCGGAATCGGTCCCTTCCAAGCCGCGGGGGTCCGCCCGCGGGGACGGGTTAGCCGAGGATGTTCACTCGGGGTGATGTATGTGTGTAGATTCGCTACTTAATTTATTTTAATAAAGGGGAAAAATTAAGAAAGAACTCCTAGTGACTCCGTTTTGCGATTAACCTACTTCTAGGTCAATCGCCGTAATGGAAGAAAGACACAAGTCTATGAACCCGAGGTGGATTTGGAGGTTATGTCATGCATTCATCTGAATCTTCTTTCTCCTAAATGTATGTAATATAGGATGTGGATGAAGAGATTTGACAAAATTGAGGGTGAACCTGCTATTTGAGGTTAGATCTCGAATATGCCTACATACTCTCGTTTGAATAAGAGATCAAGGTCAATGTAGTTCGAACTTGCCTATTTAAAGGCATGATGAAGGGGGAGGGATGCATGTATCCATGCTATGAGTGTGTGAGTTTGAATTTTGGCCTCTTGGCCAAAATGGGAGTTTATCGACATCCGTGGTCGAAAAGGGAGTTTATTGATGTCCATGGTCAAAAAGTGTGAGATTTAGGGCTTGTGGCCGAAAAATGAGTTTATCGACGTCCGTGGTCGAAAAGTGTGATTTTTAGGCTTTGTGGCTGAAAAAAAGAGTTTATTGACGTCCGTGGTCGAAAAGTGTGAAATTTAGGCCTTGTGGCCGAAAAATGAGTTTATCGACGTCCGTGGTCGAAAAGTGTGAAAGTTAGGCCTTGTGGCCGAAAAGGGAGTTTATCGACGTTCGTGGTCCAAAAGTGCAATTTTTTGACCTAGTGGCCGAAAAAGGAGCTTATCGACGTCCATGGTCAAAAAGTGCGAAATTTAGGCCTTGTGGCCGAAAAAGGAATTTATCGACGTTTGTGGTCGAAAAGTGTGATGTTTAGACCTTGTGGCTGAAAAAGGAGTTTATCGACGTCCGTGGTCGAAAAGTGTGATTTTGTGTTGTTTCCACTAAGGAATGTTGATTTTTTATTAGGCCTTTGGGCCAAAAAGATGATTTTTTGAAAGCCTCTGCTGAGGGAGAATTGATTTTATAGGCCTTTTGGCCAAAATAAGCATTTTAGTATGTTTCCACTAGGGAAAAATGGGTTTTATTAGGCCATGGGACCAAAATGTGATTTTAGGGTGGCATTGTGGCCTAAAGAGTGATTTTTAGGCCTTGGGGCCAAAATTGGATGATTTTAGGTGGCGCTGCGGCCAAAAGATTGATTTATTTAGGCCTTGAGGCTAAAAAGTGTGAGTATGCTATGCAAAATGTCCTGTATGCATGATTTGAGAAGGAGGAGAGGAGAATTATATCAAAAGGATTGAGTTTGGATCCATACCTGTGGTAATCGCTGTCTGCTTCACAACTTCAGTTTGATTTGGACTTATTTTATTAGTGATTATTATGAATGAATGCAAGTTATCACAACAATGCAATGTAAAAAGCAGTAAATAATTTCCTTGAGATGAGGAATCACCGAAGGAAAAAAAGGAGAAGAGAGCGGCTGTCAACACAACTCAAGGTGTGTGAAAAAAGTGTGTTTGAGGTATTTATAGGGTGAAATTCGAGTGAATAGTTGACTTCGGGCGGCCCGCAGCACCCTGCAGGGCGGCCAGAGGCACCCTAAAGGGCTGCTCGGAGCGTCCTGGAGGGCGGCCAGAGGCGCCTTCCCAGGGCGGCTTGGGGCGCCCTAGCTCCTTGAGTGTTTTTCCATCCGAAGCCTTTTCGTGACGTTCCGGGACTCCAATGGCTTTTCCGATGGCATTTCCATGACCCTCGTAAAATCCCGGACGTTTCTAGTACCATGGAGGCATGCTTTCAGCACTGTTTTCTGGTGACGCCCGGTCCGGCTCTAAAGTTTGTAGTCTGAGGAACTCAGTTTTTCAGGCCTCAAAATTCAAGTATTCAGAACTCATTTTTCGTTTCGGAGCCTTTTCGTGACGTTCCGGGACTCTGATGGCTTTTCCGAGGGCATTTCCATGACCCTCATAATATTCTAGACATTTCTAGTACCATGAAGACATACTTCCGGCAACGTTCGTTCTGGTTCGATTCTTCGCAGCCCGAGAAACTCGATTTTCTAGGCCTCAAAATTCGAGTATTCACAATCTGTAACAGAATGAAGTTGACAAGGATGAGGGAGGACATTTACAGTTGGAGGCGCGTGGATAAAGGTCTTCACGAGGGTAGGAAGCGGAAGGAAGATATAAAACTGAGAAAGCCTTGAGGGGTCTGTTGAGAGTCAAAGATTCTAGAGAACAAAGAACCTGAGGAAGAAGCTTTTCTGGAAAAGACAGCTGAGAGATAAAATTTCAAAATAGAATTCTGGGGTTTTCTAAAATTTTTTGTAATCAAAATTCTCATTTCAAAAACTAATTTGAAATCGAGAATTTCTACTTTGAAACTTCAATTTTCTTTTCATTTCGATTTCCAATTTCTATTGAGAGAGAAACTAAGCTGAGTAGCTGTTAAAAGAATTAGAATCCTGTGTAGCTTTTGGGCAATTCTGAGGTACCTTTAAACTTACTTTCTGTTTCTATTTCAATTAATAAAATGAATGGAAATGTGGGAGCCAGATTGAGTTGATTTGTTTCTGTGATCATCTTGTTTTAATTCTATTTTGCTTTCTGCTTTGATCTTTTGTATTGATTGTGAATTGCTTTTCATGGTATGTTTAGATTATGAAGTAGGATTCATGTTGTTCTCTATATAATCTGGTTGTTGAACATTATATTGCTTGAAGTTGTTTTCTACTTTGCTTTTTGAATAACATGATTCTGTATTCTGCTTTGATTGGTTCTTCCTCATGTTTCATCAAATCTTTTAATTTGTTAATATTGATTCCTTAAGCTGATCACCAATTCATGTTTTTCATTTTCAGTTTATTGAATGAATGTGTGTCTTACTTAATTGCCTTCAACCTATTCATTCTTCATGATAACCCCTCTTCTAACTTGCTTTGAGTATTATTGTTGACAAAACATTTTTAGTTTTGGGAGTTGCCGAAACTAGTCGGTCTTTGAAATTGTTTTAAGAGAGTTGCCACCCGAAGTTCGGGAAAAACCAAATTTTAAATTTAAAAATGACTCCGTTTTTATTTTAAAGGCAATTGGTCAAATTCAGAGATTCGGGGTAAGGGGGTTGGGTACGGCGGTTTAAATTTTAATTAAACCGTCGCCCGGTAAAAACCGGCCTCTGGTTTGTTTTTCTTTCCAAAATTTAAGTTTTAAATAACAAAATAGTTACTGTGATTAAACTAGCGATGTTCCTAATTGGCGATAATCGGTCATTTGTAAAAATTAAATCAAACAACGAAAGCAATTAAAGTGCGGAAATTAAATGCGGAAATTAAACAAACAAACCCTAAAAACTAATTATTCTTTCTCCGATTTGGAGAAAATAATTACAAAATAGGCCTGATTTAATTACAATCTACCCTTTTTGAACCAAAATTAAACCCAATTAACCCAAATTATGAAAATGCAAACATACTTGGAAAATTACAAATAAGTCCTCCAAATTTTAGAAATTTGCAATTAAGTCCCTAAACTTAAGAAATTCTCAAAACAAACTTTAAAACATGCCAAATTATTTAGACAATCAATTAAATATGCAAAATTCAACACTTAAAAACAAATCATGCAAAATTACTTTTTAGTCCCTATAATTTTGAAAATTTATAAAATAGTCCCTAGATTTATGAAAAATTACTGTTCTGCCCTTTTGCATAATATATCATCCAAACATTCCACAAAGCTCATGAAACATGCCAAATTCAACAGATCAAAAGTATGATATGCTCAATTTCAGTTTGGCCCTAAAAGTTTCTCAAAATCTCAAAACTGCCCCCTATTCCCAATTCATGCTTGGCTATTCCACAATAATTCCAAAAGATTTAGAATGTCAATAAACAGTTTAAGTTATTAGTGTAATCAATATGACAAACATAGGAACATGAAAAATAATTTTGAATAGTATTCAGAAATCATGAACACCTTTATATCCTAAACTGTATCACAACAGAAACAGGAACTGCTACAAATGGTGGTAAAATTAAATAGCATTAGAGTAGAAACTACTCAACAGTCTAATGATGAACAGAATATCTCAACAACAAGGCATTAACAGTAAAGAATGCAGAAAACTTTAAGGCTGCAACTTATAACCAAGGCAATTTTTGAGAACTAAACAATCTGACTGTCCTAGGTGATATTCACATCCTTAATCTCCCTTTGACAGAATGAACATACTGACCTAACCTTTAAGACATATTCAAAGAAGCAATTGAGCAAAACACCCACCATATTAAACAGAATAAACAGATCACATGCATAAATGTTGAAGCCTGGATACTGGACTAATGACAATGAGCATAGCAATAACAATCTAAAACAATGAGGTGTGTATAACTGTAATGACCAAACACAACAGAGAAATTATTCAATTTAGGTAAAAGAGTGTCTGTCAAACTTTAATGTGATGAGCAGAAACAATTCAACAGCAAAATTACATGTACAGACTTACAATTTCAGCAAGCATGTACAGGCAGAAGCAAAATCAAAGATGAAATATAGGACTTCATTGAAGTAAGAAGAATAAAATGTTCAGGTATTAATCCAAACAACATATCCTAAACAGAAACTTAAAGATGAGGTTGATCAAACTATACCCTAGAAGAAGAAATGAATCATAGATATTCCATCCAGAACAATAATTTTGATATATTAACTCATATCCTAACCCAGAATTCAACTCCAGATAACCATGTTCCACACAATCAGAAGAGACATTATGAACCACTAAGCATGAAATAAAAATATAATCAGAATAGAAACAAGGAATTTTAGCAACAATGCAAATCCAGTTATCACCATATTATTAAATAACAAGAACTCCAGAATTTAGAAGGAAATGACTAAGACCAGAATCAGCAACAAACAGAAATGATATTTCAAAAATCAATCGGGTTCCCAAACTAAACCATCCATCACATTTCAGAAACAAAAAGAGATTAAAAGAAGAATATATAAATCAGAAAGGTACCTGAAACTCAGGCTCTTAGAACTCTTTAATTCAAAGCTTTGAACAGCAAATGTTCTTTACAAAAATATTTTTTTTTTTACAATTAGAGAGTGAAATTATGTTTTCACTTCAAATTGATTCTCAATATCAAATTGTTTTTGATATTGGAATCAACGGGAACAGAAATAGTGAGGGGATTGGAGACAGAATCCAAAAACCCCCAATTTTCCCAAAAATAAACCCTAAAATTCTAACTTACAGAAAACCTTTCAAAATCGCTTACCATTTTTCTCGATTGCTCTCTGGAATCTTCTCCTTTATCCTTCTTCGCCTCCCTTCTGTACACGTCTGGGCACTGCCTTTTTCCCTTCGTTTTCTCTTTAGCCTCCACGTAGCCTTTCTGTTGCGTTGCAATAATTCTTCTGCGGTCGTTTCCATTTGGCTTTGGTTGCACTCGTCGTCTCCATCTCTCTCTTCTCCTTCTTCGTCCAGTTTCGATGGCTTCTCTATGTTTCTTCATTTTTCCAGTTCGAGTTCTTGTCCCAAGCTTCTGTCTTCGATTTTCACTTTCTGTCTTCACTTCGTTTTCATCTGCTTTGTTTCTTCTTTTTTTGTTTTAGTTAAACTCAAAACGACGTCATTTCAATATGAAACGGCGCGTTTTTAAGTAGGTATTTTTAATTGAAATCAGTTTAATTCTGAACCGAACAAGTTCGGTTCGATTCAGAACTAAACTTTTCCTTCTTTCTCCTTTTATTTTCTTTTTCTTCAACTTTTGACCCCTAAACTTTTATTTCTCTTTCAATTAAATCCCTCATTCCCATTTTAGCTTTTCAATTTTTCCACATTTCTTTTCTTTTTCTTCAATTAAGTCTTTTTCCTATTTTATTCATTTTTTCTCTTTTCTTCTACTTTTTAATTTTTTCTTCTTTTTCTTTCCTAATATATATTTTTTAATTTTTCAAAATAAAAAGAAACTAAAATTAGAAATAAGACAAATATATTTTTAATTTAAATTTTTTTTCTTTTAGATTTTACGGGTAAAAAGTCGAGCGTCAACAATTATCTTCTTTGTTGATCCACCTGTTGTTAGCTATTTTGAAGATTATTTAACTAGTCATCCTATTTTGTTGCTGGAGTTATGATTTTGGTGCATTGAAATGTTGAATCGTCTTGAATCCTTAAGATGTTTAATGGACTCCTATTTCTGCCATGCATGCACACACTAGTCTGTTTCCAAAATTGCATTTCACTTGGATGGCTTTTAGTTTAATATGCACAATTGGTCAGCATAAGTGATTCCTAAATCTTGAGCAAACATTCATTATCATTAAAATACCATTATATCCCTAGCTATTTAAGTAATTAATTTGGGGTTTGAGTCTATATTATTTGGTTTGTTTTTGTTAATTATCTACCCCATTTGCATACTGGTTTTTGTATTATACAGTTATATCAGTTGATGATTTGATCTATTCCTTGATTCTATTGATTTCATTCAGCAAATTGGTCATGTTTAAATGATTTATGATGAAATGAAGAATAGCCATGTTTCTGTTATGTAGTCAATCCGTTCAAATCTATGTCTGAATTTATTTGATGGAAAATTTGTGATGTTTCCAGTTTAAAGGTTCCAGTGAGTAGAGTTCACATGTTGCTTGGGATAGTTCATTATCTTGGATAAATGATCATTGTTTCTGTTGATTCTCAATTCATCAAAGTCTGTGGCTCATATTTCAATCTTTTATAGGTAGGGGTCTTAATGCTTGTAAAGCTTTATCTCTTACGTGCTTGTGACTATCTTACAGTAATGTAGATGTCATATACTTTGCTGTTTATTGATGATTGAAATTACCACAATTGTTTCTCTTTGTTGAATCCTTAATTTCTGTCATTAATTGTCATTGTTTTATTCATTGACTATGCAATCAATCTAAGTGTTGAATGTGAATTTTCCAATTCATATTGCCATTGTCTCTTGCTGCATAAACTTATTTCAGTCTCTAATTCTGCCACTGTTAAGCATGATCTATTGAGGTTTGTTGCAGCTTTATGGTCTGCTTCATTATTTATTCACAAGTAGTCTATACCTTATCTGTGACATCCCTGACCAAAAGCATACGTCTTTTTGACGTCATTTCACGCATTTCATGCATTTTTGTTTAAATGCATCAGAGTGTGACATGATAAATGACATTTACATGAAATATATAATTTGAGAAATGAATATAAATGAGTTAGAAATGATAAACAAAAGTGGTTTTAAGTTCGTTTATCGTCGAAAGACATAAACGGAGCCAATTAGGGTTTTGGCTCGTACGACCGAAAAATGTCGGAAACGCGCAATACTTTAAAGTAAATAATTTGGATATGTTTTGAATATAATATGTGATTTGAATGAGAATTTCAAGCTATGTTATAGGCTCGTTTGTCGTCGGAAGACACAAACGGAGCTAAGTAAGGTTTTCGGACTTGCGCGATCGGAAAACGCCGAAATTGCGTCAAATATGAGTCAAATGATTTTGATATGAATTTAAATGTTCCCATATGTGATTTAAAGAGTTTTGGGATCAAAATTATACGACAACGTCGTACGGTTACGGTTCCGTAAAAATTGTCGAGGTTTCGGTTCGGTTTAGGGCACCGACCGAACCGCGAAAAATTTTCGGATTCCGATTTTTACGAAATTCATACATGTGTTTTACAATTTATTTTAACGTTGAAAACAAATTTTAGCTGTTGTTGGATTTGGTTTGGTGGGTGAAATTGGAGAAATGTGGGATTTGAGAAAGTAAATATAAGGAAAATAAAGTTATTCACTTAAGAATAGGTTTAATATATTAAACTAAGTAGATATTTATGTGAATAGTGATTTAAGAGTTGTTAATGGTACATTGTGTGGCTA
>CANUEY010621942.1:0-11511 GCA_948099555.1 Croton setiger
AGTAAAAAGGAGTAAGCAGCTGCTGGAGTTGATTTGTTGGCATGTTTGGAGGCTAAAGTGAAGAGGTGAAGAGGTGGATTTACTTCTGGTTTGGAGAGGAAAGAGAGAGAACGTAAGAAAGAGAAAGAAAGTAACAAAGAAAGAGAAAAAGATAGAAAGAAAGAGAGAGTGAAGAATCCACGAGAAACCTTCCAAAAATAACATAAAACATGCCAATAATATAAAAACTGTTTTATCTTATTGACAATTATTGATGGTATTTACATTTTTATATTATTGATTTATTTTTAATTGTTAAAAACAGTTTTGAACATAAATTTTGCTATAAGTGTCAGAATGACTAGTATGATCACTTTATTAATTATATGCTCCCGTCATGCACCATTTTCAACTTTTGAGGCTTAAAACATTGTTTAAGGGTTTAAAATGCCTTTTGAAGTTTTATTTTCTATGTTTTTGAGTTTATTGCACTTTATTTTTTAATGATTGTTATTAAGTTTATTGAAAATTTTTATTTATTTGTATTGAATTTTAGTAAACATTTTTATTGATTATTGTTGAAGTTTACTATTATGTTCATTTTTTTCATCATAAAAAAAAAACAATGATAAAGCTAATATGTCATCGAAAAGATTTCAACTTGTAGATTCAAATAATGGTCTTATTCCTCATGACTTTGTTTTATCGGCCAAAAAAGTCAAAAATTGTTAAATGATGGCAATTAGCGACCTTTTTTCAAATAATGAACGACGACAAGCTATAGATTTCTTAAAAGGCCTTAATCGCAACAAGATTAGTGGCAGATCCAAAAAAAATGCTAAACTTTCTCATGCCATATGTGTTTGGGGCTCACAATGGCTTTTTAAAAAAGATTTCATAGGAAGTTTTGAAAAGTGTGTAGGAGGTTGTCGGGCCGTGTTACAAATTTTGAGGGCCAAATTTTGTTTTCTAAGGCCTCAAATTTATGTTTTAAATGTATATTTTGTTATGCATATATAAGGCATATTTTATTATTTTGTAAATCGATTATTATTCTACAATCAAATTAAAGACTTTTCAAAACTTTTCTAGGTTTTTTTTTTTTTAATATATTTGACACTTTTATGCTACATCAGCAGGTACTAAAATGTTATTTGTTGATTGGACTTTCAAAGGCCTCATATTAGATATTCATTACTGGATTAATCCATGAAACTTCATATTAAACTATTCGGATCTAAAAAATACTCGAATTAAGATTCGACTGTTCGAAGCCCTTTCCCTTGTCAATCTCCGAAATTATGGTGCTGGTGACTAGTGACACTAACTAGCCCATTTCAACAGCAGGCAATTGGACTAGAAGTCTTGAGAGAAAACAACCTCTGTTTTCATAATAAAACTGTAAAATTTGAAATTTTTTTTTAAAAATAAATTTATATCTCATAATAAAAGAAAATTTTGACAATTTTTAAAATTTGTAGATCTAGTTAGGCCTAATGTGCTATTTTTTTAATTTTGAAACTTTTGCGTTATTTTTTAACTTTCTCTAATATCTTAGTGTTATTTTGCTAAAATCACTTTTAAAAATGGAATGATAAACTTTAATTATGTATAAAGATAGGTACTCAAGACGTAATTTGATTTTATTTTCTTAAGAAAAACATTTTCTATTTTTGGAATGTTGTTTTAATTTTAAAAAACGAGAGCAACAAACGGTGACTGTCTACTTATCAACGGCCTAACTAGACGGATAAAACGGCTTATATCGTTTCATCAAAGTAGAATGATTATTCATTTTCTGAGTCCAGCCAGGGGAAAAGATCATGGATTTGCTTCCATATGCGGATGCCGATTTCAACCTCCGGGCATTAGCCGGCCGAGCCGAGGGATTCGGTCGTTTTTCCCTTGGTGGTTTGCATGGTCCCATTTATTCCGTTACCACTTTGGCCGGTATTCTTCTACTTTCTCTCTTCTTTTCAGCATTTTTCTGTATGGTTTTTGATAATTGACTTTTTGCTTTTGACCTTCCATGTTTTGCTAATCTCTTTGTTTATATAATATTTTCATGGATGGACTGTAAAATGATCTTAATTAGACATTGCAATTTGATCAAGTTATCTGCTTTCAGCTTTTTCTGGAATTTAGAATTGGGGAATCCAATTGAAATAGATCTATTTTTTATTGATACTAGCCCTTTTAACCAAAGTTTTGTTAATTTTGCCAGTATTGACTAATTATTGATGATTGTGCATCGCTTGATGTTTTGGAGTCATTTTCCTTATAGTGTTTAATCTTCCCTCAATTGGTTTCTTTATTGGTCAAAAATATAAATTATACTTAGCTAACGTTCATATATACACCTTAAAGTTTAAAATTTTATAATAAAAACATATACTTGGAATTGTGTGAAACAATTACTGGAGTTGATCCAAACTATTTGGCACCCAAAAGTTTTATGAAAGACCAGCTTAGAACTTGAACTTAGCATTTTTTTTTTTTTTTTTGGTTGAAATTCACACTCTTTCATGTGCAGTGTAGCGACTAAATCATGCTCTAATTTTTCCAGAGTGGTAAGATGTTAAATGTAGTGAAATTTGAATGTTGAGGTGCTAAAATGATCGCTTGTTAAGTAAAACGTTTCATTCAGAAATTCTGGTAAGGTTCGAGGGTGAATTTGTGTATTTGGCCTTTGTTTATATGCTGCATTTGAATTTAATTTAATTGTGTTTTGGCATTTAGATGATGGGCCTGGATCCCTACGTGAGGGTTGCAGGAGAAGTGAACCTCTGTGGATTATTTTTGAGGTTTCGGGTACAATTCATCTTTCTTCATACTTGAGTGTGTCTTCATATAAGACAATAGATGGCCGAGGCCAAAGGGTAAAGCTCACTGGTAAGGGCTTAAGACTGAAAGAATGTGAACACATTATTGTATGCAACCTTGAGTTTGAAGGTGGTAGAGGACATGATGTTGATGGCATCCAAATAAAGCCGAATTCTAGGCATATTTGGATTGATCGGTGCAGTCTTCGTGATTATGATGACGGGCTTATTGATATTACCAGACAAAGTACTGATATTACTGTTTCTCGGTGGGTTTTCTTTCCTTTCCCTTTTTTTTCCCTTGGCTAATAAACTCAGGATGAATTTTATGTTCAAATGTTCTATAACTGGGATATTTATTTGTTTTGTACCAGATGTTATTTTGCACAACATGACAAGACAATGCTCATAGGAGCAGACCCCTCGCATGTTGGTGACAGATGCATCCGTGTAACTATTCACCATTGTTTCTTTGATGGAACAAGACAAAGGCAACCTCGTCTCAGGTTTGGGAAAGTGCATTTGTACAATAATTACACAAGGAATTGGGGTATATATGCTGTTTGTGCTAGTGTAGAAGCCCAGGTACTAAATGATGGTTTATCATATAGTTTGAGAATTAGAGTTTTCTGCCTCTGAAATATCTTCTCCTTGTGCTGCTGACATCTCAATTTGTAATCTGATGCTATTTGTATTTCTAACTATCATTGTGTTTGTGCTATTTTATTTGTTAGATATATTCTCAATGCAATATCTATGAAGCTGGACAAAAGAAAAAGACCTTTGAATATTACACAGAGAAGGTACGATGTTCTGATCCATGGCTGGTAGAACTAAAGTTTTGAGTCATTTGACTTTTGAATTGTTATTAGCAGTAGAAGAGTTTTATGAGGGAGGATGTAAGGATAATACATATAGCAAAATCTATTGAAAACCAAAAACAAGTGGTGAAATACATATTGTTCTCTTGTTGAATATTGACCTTGGACAGGGCAGAAAGATGAATCAAGATGGCTAGAGTTAATTATTTTAGGAAATGGGCTTTATTGACTTGGATGCTTCAAGTTTTATGGCATTTCGTTTTTTATGCATTGATATGTGATATACTTAAAAGAAACCATTATTGACTACCAGGCCCGAATGGAACTTGGTAACCAAATTTCATATCCAATTTTAGAATTTGGCATTAGGATTCCCAGAAATCCTGCATCTTTGGGTCACTTTTGTCTCAATAGTTCTTAATCTATATATGAAACTTTCAGCTTTGTATTATTGTTATGTATATTTTATTATCGTAATGATTTCTTTTCTCCTGACTGCAGCATCTAACTTAAACTTATATCATGTAGCATGTTCTATGTCAATAGGCACACACAAAGCAACATGTAATGATATTTGGAGAAAATTCATGCTTTACTTGTTGAATCTTTTAGCCATAGGATCTTCATAGAAAGGGCTTCCCCTTGCACGAAGCACTCCCTACCTTGTGTACAGGTTATGGGAGGATAGGCACATATAGACAGAGTCTTCCCTCTGTTTATTTATTATTATTTTTTTTCTTTTGTGTGTGTGTGTGTGTGGGGAAAAGTGGCTGTTTTAAGTCACCAAAGTAGCAACTTTACCATGGCACATCTTCATATAATGGTATAATCTATATTGAAGCTAAACCAAGAATAGTCCTCAAGTCTATTTTTTCTGTAGCTAGAATTAACGACATTTAGCCACCTGAAGAGAGTTCTATCAATTATTTGGAACTCAGGATACCGTATTAGAAATGTCTTGATACTGAATTGGTTTTTACTGATTTGTGATTTCTAAATCAAGGAAGCAAATTATTCCTTAACTTCATTATGTCAATGCATGCTAATAATATCTTATTTCAAGGGTTAAAACAAAGAAGAAAAGGGAAAGATACATAGACATGATTTTGCTTCAGAAGTGCAATTCGGAACTTCTTCATCAAAACAGTGTTTGTGTTTAATTCCTATTTCAAAATATTAGAAATTTGATTTTCTGTGATGGTTTTGTAGGCTGCAGACATGGAAGCAGCCAGGTCTGGCTTAATAAGATCTGAATCAGATGTGTTCCTAAATGGAGCTCAATCTTGCTTATTAACGGGCATTGGCGAACAATATGTTTTCCATCCAAGTGAATACTATCCAACATGGACACTGGAACCTCCTTCAGATTCTCTGAAACAAGTTCTCCAAATCTGTACAGGTTGGCAATCTATTTCTCGACCCGAAGAGATGATAGCAGCAGCATAGTCACTTTCGCTGCTCAAAATATTTTTGTTTCTTCTTCAGTTATTTTCTAATTTGCCCCTAAAAATTTGTCATTCTGTTCCAAGGTACGAAGTTTTGATTGTAAATGTAATGTATAAAATTATAGAATTTAATTTACAAATTTAGAATTTATTATATCCATGAAATTCTTGTGTTCATATATTCATATGTAAATTTGATTTTGATTTGAAATAAAATTTTTTAGTCATTTATGTTACATCAACAATTCTGCATGTAACCCATTAAAATAGGCTTCAAATATATCTGGAATTTGATATGTGATTAAAATTTTGAAGCCCCATCTTTCAAGTTTTAAAGTAAAAGTTGATGGATTCAAATAATTATTATATGCAAACAAGAAAACACTCTCTTCTTTGTCAATTATATCGTTCATTAAATATGCATGCTAATAAGTGCAGTTTACCTGCACCGAATTGAGAGAGGGATTTTATACAGATCAAACTAATGAGACCCAAATGCACAAAAAAGAAATTATATTAGAACCCTGTAACTGAAGTCAGCAGAGTATTGATACTAATCACCTACTATCAGTACTTTGCATGAATAGAAAAGGAGATTTGCGCCCGTCTCTTGCTCAATTGATCTTGTGCAGATTAACCTTTTCACACGGGCGATATGAGAAATCTTGTGCCAATCTTCCCCCGTCTCCCGTTGACACCTAGGTTCCAGCAGAGGACATAAATTGACAGACAAAGAGGAGAGGGACAATGGCAGGCCCTCTTCTGGAGACTGGAACATAGGACAGTTGCAGAATTCCAGTTCTCTTAGAGAGGTTGAAGTCCATAGTAGTCCATATATTTCAGGTTCTGAAAGTCCCAAATTTTAAGTGAGATTAGAGAGGAAGGCAGAAGCATCTTTTCAGGGAAAGATTCCACATTTGAGAAACCAAGCAACAGCAGCCGCAACAAATTTGGGGCAGGTAATCTTCCTTTCAAAAAAGATGTTAAATTAGGACACTCCCTAATCTCCAAGTAATTAAGAGATGCTAAATTCTCATGAATTGCTGCCTCAGGTGCATGAAGCAATTCAAGAATGGGACATCTGGTGATGCAGAAACTCTTTAAGCTTGGGAACAACTCTAGTGGGAAGCACTTGAGTGACTCATGGCTTCTGATGTCAATTACTTCAAGGGTTCTAAAAAAACTTAGAATTCTATCTATTATTGAATCAAGAGAGTAGTTCATATCCATTGTGAGACTATGTAACCCGGAAGGCAATTGCTTTAACAGTACATCACGAGATTCATCCTTTCTCTTCATTATAAGAATTGCTAGAGCTCTTGGAAGAGAAGCAACAAGCTGCAGGCATTCCTCAATCTCAAGAGTTGTTAAAGAAGGAAGGTGATTGCGCAAGGATGCTGTTAGATTGGGGCATTCTCTAATGTAAAGCTCTTGGAGTAGAGGGAAAGCTCTATATTCTTCTTTATCTGCATAAGTAATCCAATTATGCCACTTTAGCATCCTTTCAAACTTCAAGATTTTGAGGGATCCAAATAGCTTCTTCATGGATGTGCAATTTCCACAGAACTCAGGACCAATATCCACAATTCGATCGAAGTCTGTGATCAAGAGGTCCTTCAGTGGTGGTAAAGAGAAACAGTATTTCAATCCACTTAGCTTCAAGGATACAATATCTGAGAAAGATGGATCACCTAACCAATCTGGAAACCCTTCGCCCTTATAACCTAATATTGAAAGACATTCGATATTCACATGAGGTTGCAATTCTTCAAACACACGTTTCTGATGTACTGAATTATCAGTACCACTGTTCCACCTCAGCTCCAGCTCCTTAAGGTGTTTCTGACCCTTCAAATTGGAGCATCTTCAGAATCCACAATACTTTCAAGATTCAAAATACAAAGTGTTCCCCGTAGATGCTGAAGCTCGCTCAATTTTTTAACGTTAGAACCACCATCTTCTTCTCTTAGAATAAAGTAAGTTAATACACGAAGATTTTTTAACTGACCCATTTCGGGTGGCATCTCCTGCAATTTTGTTCCTTCAATATCAAGATGACACAAGTTGATTAACTTTGGCATGAGTGTTGACAACTCAAGGAGTTCTTTGCATTGACACAAGATTAATGTTCTCAAATTGCACAAGCCAACAAAAGATTTAGGTAAACTAATGATCAATGTTGGAGAAATATCCAAGTAGCACAAATGCTTCAAGTTTCCAATTGTTTTAGGCAAAATAGAAAGGTCTGTGCACTCATTCAAGATAGTGTTTGTAAATTGTACAAAATAGTCACAGTTTCACGTAAGCTTTTTATTGATGCAGTAGAAAGATTCAGATATCGTAAATGCTTCAAATGACCAATTGATTTTGGTATTTCGGCTACACTACGATACTAAGATAGGGAAAGTACTCTTAGTGTTTTTCAACAATAAATCATTCATTACTGAAAGCGAGTGATTTAGTCTCTGAATGACGTTTGACGTTTCCTTATATAGGGAAGTTGTATCGGAGGAGTTCCGAAATTCCGCGTCCAATAGGATTTAGCGGGCTCCAAGTAAATCGGGTTCAAGAATTCTAAGTGTGAAGGTTGGCCGCGTAGAGGCCGGGGCTTAGGTCGACCAGTGTGCGACTCTTTGTGAAGTCTCAAGATTGCGACCTGTCTTCGAATACTTCTGCAGGTCGCCTTCCTAGTGGTAAGATGACTTATGTTTTGGTGAATATGAGACTAATCTTTGGTCCCTGCTTTGGACAGAATGTGTGACCCTCTTGGGGTGGACAATCTTTAAGGTCAATTCCAGTGGTGTCTTACAATTAGCTCATTGTCAATGCGTGACCACTCAACAAGCAGGAGATTACGCAAAAGCTGAGCTTCATGGAGGCTCTCAAATTTCTTACCAATGCCATCTTATGCCCTTACATATGATAAATGGCGAGTCTTTTTAGTGACCTTGCCAGAATCTTCAACCTCCAACCTGAGCAAAATTCTTTAGAAACATTCTTCGCCAAATCATTTATCAGGTCATACATTATGAAGCATGAACAAGAGTCACTTGATCGTTGAAAAAATGACCTAGATAGAAGTTCTTGAAAGTAATCATTACCCACTTCTTCCACTCCTTATTCCCAAAGGAATGAACCAGAAACACCTTTGCCATCCATAAAAGGATTAACTCTTTTTTACAAATTCATAATCTTTGGAAAATATAGTAGAATAAGCAAAACATTGTTTTAGATGTGACACAAGATAAATCTCAAAGCTTGAAGAATGTCATTCGAAGAATTCCACAAACTGCTCTTCAATACCTTCTCTCATTCCTTGACATTCCTATTAGAGCATTGAAGTCCTCCAAGTACTTTCGCATCGAAGGCGAGCCTTTGCACTTCTTAACAATTTTTCTACCAGTTTATTCCAACTTTGAATATCCACTAGAATTTCCAACATAAGGTTGTAAACGAACCAAACAGTAATAGATTCGGTTCAAGTTCGTTTAGGTATTCGTGGTGTTCGAATTCGGATTCGTATTCGACTCGAACATCAATTAAAAGTTCGAATTCGATTCGGCAACTATTCGATTCGCGAACAGTTCGATTATTATTCCATTACAATATTCGATTCAAATATTCAAATTATAGTTTGCTTAACTGATGAACTGTTTGTCGAACACCCTCAAAACGGCGTCGTTTTATAAAACAACGCCGTTTTGAAAGTGTTCGAAAAACAGATCGCGAATAGTTATATTCGGTTCGAGTTCGGTTCGTGAAATATTCGAACTCAAAAATTCGGTTCGAATTTGGCTCGTTAAATTTCGAATACGAATTGAATCAAATTTTTTCCGAATCGAACGCCGAATGAATCTCGAACTGTTTGGTTGATTTACAGTCCTATTCCAAAATGCATGTTTTGAAAATAAGGACCAACAATCAGTTAATTCTTTTAGATAATGGGTTGGAACTGTACGCACGGTTGAAGCCACATTTGCATCACGGATAGTAATGAGAATTTTACTTCCTTGTGCCTTAAACCTTAAAGGTATCTGCAAATTTTCCCAATCTGTATACTTGCATTTTCAGACATCGTTTAAAACAAGCGAAAATCTTTTAACCTGTTCCTAAAATTCAAGTTGAAGCTAATTGGTAATTATCGAATCACAAGCCAAGGAAGTGAGATCCTTGAGGATGTATTTTGTAATCTTAAAAATGTCGAATAAACATGAAATGCTTTTTTTAGTGAGTCTTAAATTTAGAAGTTAATGGAGAAAAATAAACGATCAAGAGGTTTTTTTTAGATGAAAGGTCAAGAAGTAAATGAAAGGCTAAGGAGTTATATTTCTTTAATAGGATTTTATTATTATTTTTTTATAATGCCTATATAAAGGCACTATTATTTTTGTTTGAATTATGACTCAAATTAATATACAAAAGTTAAACATTCTTGTGGTTTCGATTTGAGTTGTCAAATTTGTATCACAGCAAATGACAAACGTGACGGGTCAAATGTCGTTAACACGACTAATGAAGGGGAATTATAAGAATTGGAGCATTCAAATGAAAGCTCATCTCGGATCTCAAGATTCATAGGAAGTGGTCAAAGAAGGTTCCGAAGAACCAAAAATTACCACGGGATATTCCACGGCTTAAAACAAGGCGTTGAAAGAGACACAATCGAAGGATAAAGTGGCACTATACATGTTGTTTTGAACCGTTGACAAGTCAGGCTTTGAGGAGATTGCTAGTGCAACTACTTCAAAAGAAGTGTGGGGCATTTTAGAAAAAGTGTTCAAAGGAGCCGACTGAGTCAAACAAGTGCATCTCTATACTCTTAGTGATGAATTTGAGAGCATGAAGATGAAAGAGTTAGAAGTTGTATTTGACTATATCACAAGTGTACAAGCTGTGGTAAACAAACTCATTCGTAATGGTGAAGTGATAACCAATGCACGAGTTATTGAGAAGATTTTAAGATCTTTAACCGAAAATTTTGACAATGTTGTTTGTGTGATAGAAGAGTCAAAGGACCTTGCGACACTTACAGTCGACAAGCTCGTTGGTTCTCTCAAGGCACATGAACAACGTAAAAAGAAAAAGAAGGAGGAGACACTAGAACAAGCACTTCAAACCAATGCGATAATTAAAGACAAAAAGGTACTATATTCTCAAAATTTCTGAGGTAAAGGGCGTGTCCGTGGAAGCTATGGAAAAGGTGATAGCAGCCATGAAGGGTATTATAAGGAGAACGAATAGTCGAGTCAACCAAACTGGCATTGAAGAGAACGCAGTCAGGAAGAGGCAGCCGGTTGAACTATTCCAATATCAAGTGCTACAAATGTCATAATTATGGTCATTACATGAAAGACTGCTACTCCGAAAAATGTTATAGTTGTGGTAAAGTGGGGCATCTTGCAGAATAGTGTCGAGTTAATAAAATTGTGGAAAAACAATTAACTTAGCCTTGGAAGATGAAGAGAATAAAGGTTTTCTCTTGATGGCTCAAAATGAAGATAATATCAATAATGACACTCTGTGGTATCTCGACTCGGGGGCAAGCAACCATATGTGTGGTCACGAGTACTTATTCAAAAAGATGCAAAAGATTGAAGATGGTCATATGTCGTTCGGAGATGCATCAAATATGGAGGTTATAGGCCAAGGTACAGTTTGTTACTTACAAAAGGATGGCTTGATTGGGTCGATCTAAGATTTTTATTGTGACACTGTTGACAACAGTAATCGGAATGCCACCTCCCTTGAGCGGGAGGGTTTTTCTCAGGTTCTCGTTTTAGGTTTTCTTTTATAAAGAAAAGTGTTCTTTCAAACGGGTTTCAAACAAAAAGGTTTCTTTTCAAAAAGACTTCAAAAAGGTTCGGTTTTTCGGAAACCGAATACGGGTTTAGGCGATGAAAGCCGTTTTTGGTTGTTTGCCGAAACTTGTCGGTCTTAAAAAATTGTTTTGAGTCGCCACCCATACCGGGAACCGGTTTTTACAAAAACCACAAAAATTCTTTTGACTCCGTTTTGAAAAATTGGATAAGGCACAAAAATCCGAACCGAAGATTTTGGGTAAGTGGGTAGGGTACGTTAGCCGAAATCACAAGTTCGACTAACGCCCGGTCGAAACCGGCCTCCAAAAACCAAATTGATTTTCCGGATTTAAAAGTTAAGACTGAGATTTTGAAAAGCCGCTATCGATGTTCCTAATCGGTGATTAAAGTCGTTTTGTAAAAAGACAGTACAGAAAGCAATAAATTGCGCGAATTTAAATTGCGGAAAAATAAAACAGCCCTTAGTCTAATTATTCTTTCTCCGATTTCTCGGAGAAAATAATTACAAACCGAATCTCCTAAATACATTCTACCCAAAATAATCCCAAAAATAAACCCGGCGCCCAAAATAAGCAATTTAAGACAATTTATGGAAAATTACAGTTTAGTACCTAAACTTTACAAA
>CANUEY010622073.1:0-26735 GCA_948099555.1 Croton setiger
GTGTGCTATTTTTGTTGAAGTCTTAATTTGCCAATGTATATAGAATGGGTTTCTGGTTATTATAACATAATGCATGATGATTTGTTGTTTGAAGATATGCATGATATGAAACTGTTTTAAGATGAAAACAGAATGAAAAGGGCTAATTGTGCAAATTTGATGTTTTTCAAAGGTTGTTTTGCAATTTTGCTTGATTTTATGGAAAATTTGGCAACCTGTCCCTTATTTGATGGTGGGTTAGCAAGATGTAGTTTGAAGGTTGAATCTGGAATTGAAAATAAGGATAGGGGCAAATTGGGAATTATAGTAAAATTCAAGTAGTAAATTAGGAATTTGCCATGATATTTTTTGTTTTTGCTAGAATTGTTTGATTTATATAATGTTTAATTAATGGGGTAATTACTATTGGTTCCCTGAGGTTTGGTCTAATAGACTCAGAGGTCTCTCTATTTTTAAATTGTATCTTTTAGTCCTTAACTTTTTAATAATAGACTCTCAGGTCCTTCCGTCCACTTTGACCGTTAATCAACGTAAAAAGTCAACAGTTTTTTTTTTTCAAAATGACAAAACTACCCTTTGGTTTATTTGAATCGAACCATGATTTATTTGAATCGAATCATACTAATTAAACCTAATTTTAAATCAAACCACTGTAAAAATTAAAAATAACTAAGTTGGGGCTCAAACCAGGAACCTCAAGCATATTAGAATGTAAAATAACCAACTACACTAAGACACCTTTTGTGTATTGGTCTGACATGATAAGATGTTATTGTGTAAGGCACAACCATTCACCTTTTATGACTATAGCAATTATCTATTCTTTCAATTAAGATTTTATTAAATAATTACACATTTATTTTTTATCATCCTAGACAAGTCTGAAGGTTAAAAGAGAAAATTTAACTTTTCCGGAAAATTTAAAAAAAAGTTTATAGAAAATTGAGTGTTTATTTGGAGAAATTAACAAAAATTAGAAAACTCATATTTTTTATTTGGAGAAATTAACAAATATTAGAAAACTCATATTTCTAATTCAAGGCTCATATTTCTAATTCAAGGAAATGAAATATTTATTGGAGAAAAAAATCGTTGACTAACGCCGTTTTTGGACGAAAGGACCTGAGAGTCTATTATTTCAAACGTTAGGGACCCGATAATACAATTTCCAAAATAGAGGGAGCCTAGAGTACATTAGGCCAAAAATAAATATTTCATTTCCTTGAATTAGAAATATGAGTTTTCTAATATTTGTTAATTTCTCCAAATAAAAAATATGAGTTTTCTAATTTTTGTTATTTCTCCAAATAAACACTTAATTTTCTGTAAACTCTTTTTAAATTTTCCGGAAAAATTAAACTTTCTCTTTTAACCTTCCGACTTGTCTAGGATGATAAAAAAATAAATATGTAATTATTTAATAAAATCTTAATTGAAAGAATAGATAATTGCTATAGTCATAAAAGGTGATTGGTTGTGCCTTACACAATAACATCTTATCATGTCAGACTAACATACAAAAGGTGTCTTGGTGTAGTTGGTTATTATGTTTCTAATATACTTGAGCTTCTTGGTTCGAGCCTTAGCTTAGTTATTTTTAATTTTTACAGTAGTTTGATTTAAAATTGGGTTTAATTAGTCCGGTTCGATTCCAATAAATCATGTTTAGATTCAAATAAAACAAAGGGTAGTTTTGTCATTTTGAAAAAAAAGTTGACTTTTTTCGTTGACTAACGGTCAAAGTGGACGGAAGGATCTGAGAGTCTATTATTAAAAAGTTAGGGACTAATTGATAAAATTTAAAAATAGAGGGACCTCCGAGTCTATTAGGTCAAACCTCAGGAACCCAATAGTAATTACCCCTTAATTAATTTGGCATGTTTTAAGTGATTCAAAATGATTTAGGGCAGAATTGTAAATATTGAAAAGTATGAGACCAATTTGTAATTTTCATGTTTTTGCCTTAAAATGTCAAAATTTATTAGATGTGTGGGATATTTGGCTTGTTTGTCATATTTTTGTGACGGATTGATACTTTATCCAATTTTGGGGGCATTTTCATAATTTTACAAAATTTGTGGGTTAAACCGTAATTTCATTTTATTTATTGTTTGAAAGTTTTTTTGCATGATTGAATGTCTGTTTATTTGATTTGATTTGGTTTATGGCTTGAATGAATAGTTTTTATAATTTTAGGACTTAATTGTAATTTTTCTATTTTCGGAGGACCAAATTGTAATTTCCATTTTATGCTTTATTATGTAATTTTTGGGTTTTGGGTTTAAATTGAGAATTTTAAGGGTAGAATGTAATTAATAGGTATTCGGTCTGTAATTAGTTTTAGGATTTATTTTCCGCATTTTATTTTTCTGCAATTTATCGCTTTCTGTCGTGTGTTTGTATGCAAACGATTTTAATCACCGTTAGAAATATCGGTAGTTGCTTTTCAAAAAATAAAACTTAACTTAAAAATTGGAAAACGAGATTTTGGTTTAAGAGGCGGTATATCCGGGCGTTAGTCGAAATGAAATTTCGGCTAACGTACCCAACCCTTTTACTCGGAATTTTTTGGTTCAGACTAGCTTTATCCAAAATAAAAATGGAGTCAACTTTTCATAAATAAAATTTGGATTTTCTTAAAAAGAAAACTGGTTTCCGAATGGATGGCGACTCTAAAACCGATTTTAAAGACCGATCAGTTCGGCATCGATCCACAAAAAATGTTTTGTCACATTAAATGTTAACATTTATCTTTTCGGCTTACAAACCGGAAAGACCGGAGCCGGACTGTCTTCAGTTTGAAAATTTTCTGATGTTAAATTACATTTTGGTCTCTAAACTAATTTTCAACCAGTGATGCTTTAATTTGTTTCAAAATTGAAAGGTGAGATGTTAATTAAATTGTGCACACGTAGACCTTAGATCCACTCAAAAAATCATCTAAACATAAAGTGTCAAATTATATATTAAGCTAAAAAATAATATAAAATACTTCAAATTTGAAATTGTGGAGAGATAGACCAGTTATGTCCGACCACCTTACCACCGTTCACCACCACTGCCAACTGCCACCGGAATATAAATTTATTTTCTCATATATTCTTAAGAAACTCATATATCAGTGATCTCAGCCACTACTGGCCACCACCACACCGGAATATAAATTTATATTTTCATATATTTTTGAGAAAATTAACAATATGACAAAAAATACATTGCTATTTGAAAAAAATAGCACAAAACTATCAAAATAGCACATCAGAAAAAAGAAGGCTAGAAAATGCTAAAAATGTCCATTCCTAATAAAAAATTATATGAAAAAAAAGACTGCTCTTTGGCTGCAACTTTAAAAGGAAAATATGTATACATATGGGATATATATATATATATATATATATAGGTGCTCTGTTTTTACTTTTCTGTGACTCTATCATATACGGTCAGAATATGAAAAAAAAAAACATTCGTATTTTACTAAAAATGACGACAAAAATGGCAACATCACCGACTGAACCATACTAGATCTGAAAGTACTCGAGAATGCAAGTCATTTAACACTAAAATAGTTTCCATAGGGTCATTAGAGGGCAGCCAAATAGTTGGCGAAAAATTCTGTTGAGTTTTCAAACTTCCGATCAACTGCCTTAGACCAGAGCATGCAGTCTCCTCCAACATCCAAACAAAATTCAAAATTGTGTTATATGGTATAAATTTCCTATATTTTAAAAGAAATTCAGGAATATAATTTTATTTTGTCATAAGTAACTCAAGAAAATAATCTACATTCTCATATATTTTTTTTAGAAATAAGAAAATAAATTTATATCTCATATGCTTTCTAATGAAATTAAGAAAATTAAAATTTTTCTCACATTAACAACAAAAAAATTGAAAAATTATTTTTTCCAGTTTCTTCTAAAAGGACTCAGTTGCTACGATGTTCATGATATTAAAAAATTTTAAGAATATAGAAATTTTCTAGGTTTAGTTGTTTCTGGCGTCATAATGGTTGGAATGGTAGTGATCTAATATGAAGATGAAGAAGAATAAAGGCATTAAGATTTGCAATACATAAGAAGAAGAGGAGACTGTTGCTCCTGTTCTTTTATTAGATTCTAGGTTTGAAGAAGACGACCACCGAATGCGGCTTCCGTTCTTTCTTTAGATTCTAGGGGTTGTTTTGGAATTTGCCTTTTTTTTTTTTTTTTGCTATTAGCTGTGCCATACATGTTTTAATTGTGTTATTTTCTAAAATTGAAATTGAGTATATAATCCATATCCTTATTGGGTTTATTGGTGATATTCTTTATATTTTTTTAAAAAATTTTAATATTATAAATATTAATTTAATCATCTTACTGTAAAATAAAGTATAATTTATATATAAAATTACGAATTCTAGTTCTTTTTAAACAATTTATTTTTTATAAATTGTGTAAAATTTTAATTTAATTCGTATTATTTCAGATAAAACATAAAAGCTAATAAAGGAACTACAACTTATTTGGGTGAACACAAGAGAATCAAATCATGCCCAAGTTATTTCTTGGCTTTATGAGAAGTGGAGGTCTTCCAAACTCGTTTGACATATGTTTTGAAGAGGGGGTTATCAATTGTAGTCTAGTCCATTAGCAGAACCACAAAAATTTCACTAAATTAGTCGTATATCCACACGATACACATATACTCTAATTCTCATTTTTTTAAAATAGAAGTTAATCAATAATACTGAAAATTTTTAAAATAAAAATAGTTAATAAACTTCTTTTCATTTTGTGGCCTAAAACAATAAATATAATTCGAATATGATATTTAATTTTAAAAATAAATATAGTTAATAATCTTCTTTTCATTTTGTGGCCTAAAGCAATAAATATAATTTAAGATGAATTCAACCATTAAAATAAATATAATAAATTTCGTTCAACCATTATAATAATTATAGTTATTGTTTTTTTAAAACTAAGAATTACTTATTGGAATATATTATGATGAAAGAGTACATAATAAAAGTTAAAACTATTTTAAGAAGTTTTTATTTTTCCTATGATGTCACATAAATAAATATAAGTTTTAAATTATACCACATTAATAATGATTCCGTAGCTTTTAGATATTCTGATAGATAGATAATATACTAAGTTTATCCAAAAAAAAAAAAGAATTATATTTAAATTTAAAAAAAAAAGAATTTATTTTATTTAATTAAAATTTATAGTGTACAATTTTAAAGACGTAACTGTACTAAGGAGAAAATAAATGAATATTATAAAAAATTATATTTTTATTGTATATATGAGTAAACTTATATAAAATACACTTAAAAATAAATTGAAGAAATCAAATTTTTTTATTTATGATGAGTATAAATAGATAAATATGATAAGATATAAAATATAAATTCATAATGTTTACCATGACACAATGTATTTCAATAAGAATTAACAAATATTAGAAATTAACTAAAAGATGGTCATATGAGCAATAATGTCTCTATTATTATGTCATGTAAGCACAAGGAATTAGTTATTATTATTTTAAAAAACAAAGTTTCCCTTTTATATAATTATTATTATTATTATTCAAAAACAAATATTAATAGGTGAACGTAAGCCTAAACTACATCTATAGTTGCAAGTTGAACCTTTTTCTCTCAATTACACAATTCTTTTGTATAATTTGTGAAAATTTATTTATATAAAAGAAGGCAAAAAATGTTTGAAGCTGAAATGTTTAGGGTAATAATAAAATAAAAGAAATGGACAAACTTTATTAAAATAAGTTGACAACTAACAAAAATTATGAAAATATACACTCTTTAAAAAGAAATATAAGCATATATCTTTCTTTCACTCTCACAATTTGTAATTTATCTTTTTTCATCTTGATTTAAATATTATTATATTAAAAATAGAAATGAAATTGGAATAAACTTTCACATTTGTTTAACAAATCATTTTTATGCCCAATATCGGAAAGAATGGCTTTAATTCAAGAAGAAAATGATGGATTGAATGAGAGTCATTTCAAGAAATTTGGATAACATAAATTACACACTGTAGTAGTGGATTAAGTTGAAGTCCTTTTCAATTAAAATACATAGCCTATTTTAGAAGAGAGGAGACGTCATCCCCATTATCATATTAAAATGTGTACAATCATAATTTATAATATATCAAAACATAAATACAATAGTCTTATAAAAAAAAAAAAATTAGCATATAATTGTTATTGTTATGATATAGTTATATTTATAATTATATTTTTTTTTATTATCAAATTAAATTTTTATTAAAATCAAAATGCATATCTAATATCTCAGTAATTAGAGATCCAAACAAAGGTTTAAAGTGGCTGATGGAAGCTTTGTGGAAATTATGCAATTCCAAACATATGTTTCACCTGCCTTGGCCCTTATGTGACTCAAATCTCAATGTATTTCAAGTAGTATAATTGAAAATAAAGAACTAAATTGATAGAGTTCGATTTCTCAGCTAAATTAACTACGAATTGATAAGAAAATTTCATTAAGAAAAATGAAGTTAATATACACATTTGAACTAAAGTCAGGAATTCCCCACATATACAACAGCAAATGCTCCGCGTCTTTTTTTTTTTTTGACAAACAAAAAACTCTTCCTCAACCCATGAAAAAAACTGCAGATCCAAAAAACAAGTGCTCCGGAAACTGAAGCTCAATAGGATCAGCAAGAAATCAAAGGCATGAGATACCCAAGTTAATGTCATTCATCATCAGATAAATAAACCACCTCATCTGGACCTGGCACATTCGTCCTCTTATTATTTAGCAGCCTTAATTCGGGCCTGACAAAGGGGTCTTGGCTAGGACGCTGCTGTATGCGTGGCAGAGAGTTTCTATTAGTTTGATTTTCTCTGCCCCTAACCGACTCTAGTTTAGAGACAGATGGATTAGACTGAGGCAAGGAAATTCCTACATTTTCAGGTTTCTGTGCATTACTGTGAGAATGAGATTGCTGTGGTTGCAAAGGCTGGGGGAATGTGGCAGAGGTTGTAGGAGGGTTACTGGGTACCTGTTGACTAGGCATCCCAACTGAGGTGGAAGGAATATTTGTTGAAACTGTGGGTCCTGAAGATCTGAAATGTTGTAGGTGTGGAGCAGTCGCTCGAATTACAATACCAGTTTGGGGATTGCCAGCAGTAGGGGAGCCAGAGCTTATAAGAGGTGGTCTTGTTTGGGCGTTGTTAGTCCAAAGTGATGAGGAATGGTGAACAGCCCGGAAAGATGGAACTGCACCATGGGTGCCAAGTGCAGGGAGCCGTATGCCACCAGCAGTGACAGGGGCATTCTTCTGTGCAGTGGGCTGTGATGACAACTGAAGCAACTGTTGCATGAATTTTGAACGCACCTCTGCCACAAACAAATGTTTGTAAGTCCAATACCAATGAGGGCCCCCATAAGATCCAATAAATTAAGTCAAGAATTTTGAAAGTAGCTACCATACTTCTGTTTCTATTTTTTATAAATTTTCTATTGTCAACAATATTAATTGTTGCTTACCTTGATGCTTGCCAGGTCCACCAGTTGCCTTCATATCCATACATTTAGATCTGAACGCCTCAGCTAAGATCTTGTGCATAAGAACTTTATTGTAAATTTCATCGAGATCTTTCTTCTTAAGAATGAATTCAGATTCCAACTCTTGAAGTTTAATCTCATATTTTCTGCGAACTTGAGCAACAATTTCCTCAATCTCCTTTTCACAATCAGATTTCAGCCGCAGCTTCTGCAAAAAAAAAAAAAAAAAAAAAGGAAAGTAATTAAAGGATTCAATATTAGTTTTTTGTAAACAAAAGAAAATTAAGTATATAGAAAACTAACATTATCTTCGAGACATTTGACAACTTCATCTGTTTCTTTGTATAAACTATCCAATTCAATTTGAAGTGGATCAAAATGCAGAGGAGGCACTTGGACTGGGGATTCAGGTTGTGTGGGGTGATTATTAACTCCTGAAGAAATGGATGGCTGTTGTGCAATATGTGTCACAGGTTGCAAAGCATCTTGATTTGAGAATTCCGTTTGGTTCTCTAAGATTTGAGTCGAAACCTCAATGACACCATCAGTAGGGATTTGATTTGAAACATCAACGGCAATTTCGTTGGTAGGGATTCCAGTTGAAGCCTCAATAAAATTACAACTGGTAGGACCATCATTGATTAGCTGATGTTCAGTTCCAGTATCTAAAGGTAAATCCATGGTATCAAGACTAAAAGCAGAATCCATGGATAGTGTTTGCAGCTGACAGTCTCCAGTTGCAACATCACTATTAGTTTGAGTAGAAGCTGTAACATCATCCAGAAGTGGCACAAAAACGTGATTTCCACTTGCAGTTGCAATTCCATCTTGCAATATAATAGATGCAGTTGGCAGAGATTCATCTTGAACTGCCTACAACAAGTGAGGATTTTGTTTAGTGATTAGCCTTCTTTAGTTTCCCCACCCGCAGAAAGCTCAGAAGTCAGGAAGCCAAACTCAAATGAACTAGTTATATACTGAAAATATCGTGTATGTATTCAAATAATAAGCAAAAAGAGAGAGAGAGAGAGAGAGAGAGAGAGAGAGAGAGAGAGAGAGAGAGATTCATAATTGTAATACGAGATAATGAATTTACAGGTAAAATTTTACCAGAGACGGCTCTTGTGGATGATCATCTCCATAACAGACAGGAACAACTGCAGCCCCTTGGCTATCACTATGAGAAGAGGCCTCCCCACAGACTTCATTGATCTCTCCACCAAGGCAACTGCCATCAAGTGCACAGGATGCGATTGCTCTATCTTGCTGATCAATTGTAGTACCAAATGGTGAAGCCATGACACGATCTCCAATGTTACCTGTATCTGTACTTGCAACATCTACTACTCCGGCAGTTCTAACCAATGATTCAGGGCCAAGGCCTTGAGTATTGATCTTTTCCTCTTGAACCACTCCATTTGGCTTGTTACTAGTTTCGCCGCAGCCAATGTTGGAACCTTTTTTTGGGACTTCAGATGAAATATTTTCATTTTGCTGATCTCCAGAAGTAAAGTTGGAGGAAGGATCTTGATTATTAACAGTACAAACCACTTCATCCTGCGGGTTAAGTTCCATAGAATTACCATAAGCACCAGCATGGACTCTATCTTCTTTGCGGAGAATGATGCTGCCATCATCCATGTCTCGATTATTGGAATTAACAGCCTCAGGTGCACCCATCAAACCACCTGCATTAGTAACTTGTTTTTCAGACAAACTTACTGTTTCAACCTTTGCTAATCCACAACATGAGCCTACTTCCATGGAAATTCTCAATGTATCCTCTCCAACAGTGACTTGTTCATTCAAGGGTGGGATCCCAGGTAGCAGATTCTCGTCATTATTCAAAGTTTCAAGGACTTCATGCAGAGTGTCCCCGTCTTGCACTCTCTCTATGCCTTTTAGATTCTGTTCTTTAGAGAGATCATTTTCTTGATTATGTTCGATTTCATTTGAAGTTAGCATGTTCTTTACTTCTGACTTTGCCCAGGATTTCAATCTGCCCATCCAATTTGATTCCCTCTCTTTCAACTTTTCCATTGCAGACTGGTAAACTGCCTCCAGCTCGATAATGCGTACCTCCTTTTGGTGCTCAAGTTCTTCAAACTTCTTTGCATATTCAATATCCAGTAACTTGAGTATATCAGTTCTCATTGAACTAGTACTATGTAAACGAATAACAGCTGCCTCCACTTTCTGTTTATTCTCTAGTTGTGCCTTATGTTCCTTGTACTTTCTTTCAATCTCCACCTTTTCATTCTGTTGCTTATGTGAGAGTTTTATCATCAGTTTATTGCATTTCTTCTCAACAACCTTTATACTTCTTAAAAGATCTTGCTCCACCAAGCCGAGCTGGGAAAGTACATTGTCATTGAAGCCCCGTCTGCCATGGTCTTTAAATGACACTGAATGTGACAATCTTGCACATAAATATTTCTTGGCCAAAGAGTGAGATGCCTTGGGAGAACAGGATAGCATTAAACTCCTTGTACGAAATAAAAATATTTTCTTCAGACACTGCAAAAGTGAATAAACGTAATCTGCATCTTCTCTCTTGCAGCTGAAATTTAAATGCTGTTTTGCATAGGCAAGAGACTCTTTGTGACTGAGTTTGTGCTTCAGCAAAGAAGCTGCTGTCCAACACTGAAATTTGTAGCACAACAATAGAGCAGAAATATTAAAAGATGTCATCTAAATATGCAGGTACTCAGAAACAAAAAATACAAGAAAGACAAGTGATTGACACTAAAGACATACAAACAAAATGTGCATCCTCAGCTAAAAACCTCGCTGAACTTTTCTTTAAATTTCTAGGAAAACAAACGTACACAAACACATTTCTGAATCTTTACAAGCATTTCTGTTTCCTTTTTGCTAGAACATCCAGGAACTCAATGCAAACATTGAAGTGAGACATGCAGACAAAAACATATAGACAGAAGAAAATTCTAACCAGGGATATCTGAAATGCCTGAAGAATGTTTTCTGATTCGGAGTTAACATGATGATTATTCATTACGTATTCCAGCAAACTTTGAACCATAGCCTTCACATTTTCCTGCGATGATATAGAGACATGAGTACTTTATTATAAAACAAAAAGGGGGCCAAGTAACTGCTAATCCTATGACATCTCTACATGGCATGACACAGGAGCAATGCCCACCAGTAAGCACAGATAAAATGTTGAAAAGATAAAAATATGTTTTAATACAGTTTTCATGCTTCAAAAGAAACAGAACTTTGTTATACTGCTGCAAGAAAAAGCAGGTACTGAAGAAACACTTCCAATTCCAAATGGTATTTTCAACCTAAATGTATCTGAAATTTCAGCGTTTCCAAGGATAAATCTTGTCTAAGCTCAAAAATCTCAAATACCATATTCATCCTTATATTGTTTCAACAATTCACAAAGCTTGTTGCGGGGCTAAAGCTTGATTAGATAAAACACTTTGTTCTTACAAGACACCATAGGCACTAGTAAGAATATAGAAATTCCCTTCAAGGAGTGCAACAAAAATAAAAGTGAAACAAATTATAACTCCATCATGAAAACAAAATAGGTTACCGGGAGGTGCAGAATTTCACAAAGTTTTGCCACGCTTGGCCTTAAACCAAGATAGAGACTCTTTTGCAAATCGAGTAACTTCGCTCTTCCAACCAAGTCAGCGCCTGGTACTTCTGATACATCATTTACTAAAGTTTGGGAGACTGAAGCATGGTCACAAGTTCTGATATTAAGAAAACCAGTTGACCCAGATATTGATCCATGTATATGCTGTGATGAAGGCCCAAAACTCCCTGAAGAAACAGATGTTATGAGAAAGTAAAGGAAACAATAAACCTCAAGTACATTTTCTATCAATTATTCACTTCTAGTGCAACACATCGGAAGGCAACAAAAAATCACATCAGTTATTTACCTTCACCATCCCCAGCAACAATATTTCCAGCTGATAGGATTGGTCTAGACGAGGTTGGTTCAACTTCATTATTTGCCACTTTTTTGTGGCGCTTCACAACTCCCTGATCCATAGCTTCTGGTTTCCTGAGAAAATTATCACTAGGTTGAACCCTTTTCCGATTTGTTTGAGACACGGCAGATGGATATTTCCATCGTGGTCGTTTTCCCTCCAACAGTTTTTTCCAGAATATATGAGGAAGTATTTCATAATTTGATTGAATTTCCACTTCACCAGGTAATGGAGAACAGGTACTGTAGTTTCCTTGGGTTTGTTTAACTTTCAAAATTATGGAGTTGGTATTGCCATTGTCCCCGGCATTTTCAGTAAGTATATTCGAGAACTCCTGAACAATACCATTAATAGGTAACTGCTCCAGTGAGGGACTTCCGGCGACAGACATATTGCCACTATGAAACTCATCCAACTTATTGAACAAATGAGAAACTCCCCACATAAGCAGATTGTTACTACTGGGTCGGCTTATGTTCTGTAAATTACTACCAATGGCTTTACCTTGCTTTGCAAGTATCAAAACATTTTCTTCCACAGTAAAAGAGGAAAACAGACGAAATACTTTTAACTGTTTTGACTGTGTATTAAGTGTTATCTTTTGTAGGTTCCTTAAATCATTTGCCGGGCTCCAATCACTGCTGAATATGATAACAGCATCAACTGATGACAGTTTGACACTGGAAAGACAAGCACAGGTGTCTAACAAAAACACAAATCTCCCTTTCTGATTGTTGAAGTTGTTAAGAGCAGCCTGCTTCTGCTTCTTTGTAGGAACCAATGCATAAATACATTCATAGGAATCTACACCAAATCTTTGACGTACAAAATCATCCAAGATATCTCCAATAAGCTTTCCAGAACCATCACTTGCCTGCCACTCAGAAAACATTTTACATATGAAAAACTGTCAATGAACTTTATCAATAATCAATTCCAGAACCATCACTAGCCTGTCAACAAACTTTTTGACATTTTGCTCTTCATATCATTACAAAGCTATTTTTCTTAATTGTAGTTTCCACCACAAGAGAAGATGGGTGTGAGGGTGGATTGAGCAGAAATTTTAGATATTTAGCTAACACTCTTAAATTGATTAAGACATCAAGCAGAACATGAAGTAGTGTGCAATCACTGTGATGCCACAAGAAAAAATGAAAAAAATGCTCTCTACAACCAAAAACAGATGTTTATCCAGTCATTGAAATTGAATAAAATAAAGTTTGACGAATTCTTCAAGAAGAAATCACTTCAATTATTTACTTTTTTTTCACAAGGTTAGAATTTTTTGGATAGATTAACTATGAAATAAATCCTAAATTTAACATGCTTTGATCAAGAGGGAACGACTATTCCCACAGCCATTACGGTTACTGCCACAGCCCTCACTAAATTGCTTTCCATTCAACTTTTCTGTTCACACAATGTTACATTCTACAGGAAGAAATTCACAAACCAGAGCACTATAAAGAATTATGGTGTTTCAGAATAAGGAAAAAATAGTTTGTTATCTTCTGTCTAGTAGCAAGTAATAGTTTGGTACATGTGGAGGGAGATTCTGTCCACACTTAGCTGGAGTTATAACAGATTAGCAACAATCTAGCATTCAGCGAAAAGCAGTTAGCTACTGGATAAATAAGCACTCAGATTTATAACTAGAGATTCAACATATTTTGTAATAAAACTCATTTAGACAACAGATATTTGTCTCAAAAGGCTTATACAGCTGACCTTAACTAGTTTGTGATTCAAGGCTTGGTTATTGTTGTTGTATTCCAAATTCAATACAAATTATATTCTCCCTCTGTATTCTGATAATCCTATTCTAATTTTGCTGTCAAATTTAAGCCAAAACAAGATGCCCCTTCCCTGCAAATGCCAGTTTACTACTTTACTCAACACCACCAATCAACATGATTTTTTTTTTAAAAAAGCATATTTTTTAGTCTACTTTGTTAGATCCAAGAAGAAAAATAATAAAGAAACAACAACAACAAAGCCGTAGTCCCAAACTAGTTGGGTCAGCTGAATGGATCCTCTACTGTTATCCACAGAAAAATAATAAATGAATATATAAATTGTTGTTAATAGTGTTGTGTAAGAGTTTGGTGTAGTAAGAGTATTTAGGTCTTCTCATTTCTATTACCCTGTTTATATATATAAAGAGTATTCTTCTTAATGAATGAATAAGATAGAGTGAGTTTTTCCTCGCAATTCTCTCTAAACAACATAAATATAAAAACATAAATATAAAATGAAACTGAAACTACGTATGCTCTAAGACATGGATTCTATGCCTCCATTCTAGCCTATCACTAACTAAACCCTCATTTATGTCTAAAGTCTTGAGATATCTAGCAATAATCTCCCTCCAAAGTCTTAGGTCTACCTCTACCCCTCTTAGTTTCCTCTACCACAATTGTACCACATTCATATACCCTGCATGTGCAGACCTACGCAGACATGCCCATACCACCTAAGTCGATTTTCTCTCACCTTAAATGAGAAAAAAAAAAAAATAAACAAATTCAAGAATCAAATAACAGTAAATAAATATTTACCAAGATAAAAACTGCTGAAAAAATAATAAGGAAACAATTATAAGAACACAACAAGCCTTTGTAAAGAATATACCTTGAAAAGAATTAGCACTCTTAAACCTTTTTTCCTCATCTCAAAAAGCAAAGCGTCAAGAATTTGTAGCTTGCCACTTGCTTTTATTCCAATTTCTAAATTTTCTGTTGCATTACAGTCTTTTGTCAATGAAGTCTGCAGCTGTGGATCCATCATATAGGGATGATCGCAACACTGTCAACAATAATCACATACATGAGTTGCATTGGTAATATACAAACCTAATAGGTTAAGTTTTCTCTCATTAGCAATTTTCTTAAAAAAAGGGTTAAAGAATTAAGAGCTCTAGCAGATAAAAGAAAATAAGTCCAGTGGATGTCTAACATAAGACAATTACAAAATTGAAAAATATTTTACAAAAATCCAATTTGTAAGATCTCCAAACAGCTCAAAATCATATTGGTTTTCAGAACTTTCATATTATTAATACAAAAAATGAATAGAGAAACTACATAATTTGTATGACCTTGAATCTGAAGCTTATAAACCAATTTTGATGGGGTGGTGACTGATAAAATTCTAAAAATAATCAATTTCAACAACCACAGCACTGACAGGAAGCAGCACATATTTTGACGAAATTGGCATTTGATAACAATATTCCACACTTAAAAAAATTAAATTTTAAGCACTTAATATCTTAAGTTATGTGATCAAACTTACAATAGTATCAGTTAAAAAACTCATTTAAGTTAAGATACATTTAAAATAATAAGTTGGAAATTTTAACATGAGACGAAACAACTAGCTTTAAAATAATTCTACAATTCAAAAGCTTTAGATTATACGTCTCTTAAAATTCAGATCTTAGATATTCCACCCTTAATTTCAGTTTCATAAAATAACACCTAAGCAGGCCACATGATCAACACATGAACCAATTAAAAACAATAGTAATACAGCTCAAGTCTTGGAAAATCCAGATCACATGGAACCAAACAGACAAACCTTTCGAGCAGAGACAAGAATATCATTAAGTGCCCCAACAGGATCTTTCCTTGAGGATGAAAACAGCGATGTAGAATTTTGGAGTAGTGTAGCACAATATTGTTCAAGCTGTACATTGGGTATCTGTACAGGAACCCAATACTCTACAAATTTCAAAGAGTCACTCTTTGAATCCGTAACAATAAACTTTGACAACCTCTCCTTAGAATTACCAATCTTGTGATTGGAATTAGTACCCAAACCCTCACAGCCATTACTATCACTTCGACAATCAAGCAGAAATAGCAATTTCTCAATGACACCATGCTGCAAAATACAGCATACTATAAGCCTTGTACTGGATGTGTTCATATGTTTGGTTATGGGGGATGTAGAAGTAAGCAAAAGAGAATTCCATGATCATGCAACACAAACCTTAAGTTGACCATTCAGAAGGAGGAACCTCGTATCAGTACTCAAACTCTTAATTTGTTCAAAATGTGAAATTATGTTAGAGCGTTGGCAATCATCAACTATTACTGCTTCCCATTTTGTAAGCGAAAGATCACATAAATCCTGCAGAGAAGGATAAATAAAAATCAACATAAGAGCCGTGATGAATAAACATAGAAGACCCATTTGTGACAAAATAAAAATACAATAAAGAGAAGTTATTATTCTGATATCCTTCTAGCACTTTCATCCAAAAAATCATGCACACTGTACACAGTATACCTCCACAACAACTTCCACAGTGGTTAAAAGTACATCAAACATTATGCCCCCTTCTCGTCCATAAAACTCTACAGCCTTAATACTTCTTCGCACATTGTTGCATCCATGGTAAGCCACAGCATTAACAGACGGGGCTAAACGAAAGAATTCTTCATCCCACAAAGAAAGGGCAGCAGAAGTTGTGATGAGCAGAAAAGGCTGATGGACATCCATTGACAAAGATGAAATAAATGAAATCATCTTTACAATTCGTTCCTGCAGACATAGCAAATGCATGTTCATAAATTCAGTATGCATACTTTTAGCAAGCAATACAGGCTGGAAAAAAAGGCTGAAGTAACAGAGAAAGTTTTACAGAAACATCAATAACATACCAGACAATAAAGAAAACATTTGACAATATATACTAAATAATGAATATGAAAATCATGTAACCAAAAAACATTGATCCTTATAGCAGTGGCGAAAAATTTTCCATCATTAAAAATAATATGCAGTATGGGATAATAAATGCATGAATGAACCATATATTGTGCATGTTCCATACAGGCATAGCACACATGCAAAAAGCTATCAGTAGTTTGTACTGGACATGTATAGGTCATGCAGCAAAATTTCTCTTAGTAAACAGAATATCATTACACTAGATCTTCAGGCTATTGCATAAAACATTTATTAAAAAACCAAATAGTACGTTGACCTGAATCTTTGACTAGCAATGCATTTTATTGCATATTTCATAGCATAATTTTAGGACCTTCTATTGTCTTTCCCATATCAATCAACAAAGCTTTTTCAGTTCACCTCTATTGTCAATATGGTACGAAGCCTAAACAAGCCTAACTTTTTTTTTTTTTTTGAATTTTAGTTTTCGCTTAAAGCACCTATGATGTGAAAATGGATTGGACTAGACTTACTCAGGCTTGGGTTGGCCAAGTTTCACGAGTAAGTCTGGTCCCATCCATTTTCACATCATGGATTATACCCTTTGTTCTACTGTATCAACCACTACCCGATATTATAAATTTCAATATGGTACAGTGCAGGTTTGGCATTGTCGTTGTAATTCAACAATAAATTTTATGAATTTCTGACCCACCTAGAGTACAAGAGTTCCAAGTCATTGATTACTAACGTAGTAACATTGATGTCCCTATTATTGTTATTAGGAAAGGAGGAAGATCTTGACATTAGCACCTTATATCTAATTTCCTTACTTATTAATCACTATTTCCTCCATACATAGCTTTCTCATTTCAATCTCTATTCCACTGGAAAAAGTGCATTTTGTAATACGAAATGCAAAGAAGGAATGATGGAAAAAATAAGGACTTTTTGATGAAAATGAAACTTGTGAGCTAGTCACTCTTCATCAAGGAAGAAACTTTTAGAATGCAAATAGGTTTTTACTGTTACACAAGGCAGATGGTGCAACTAGCGCCACTCCAACACATGGTGTCAACTATCAAGGGGCTTCTCCATTTGCAAAAATAATACCAACAGAATGTTGCGGCTAATTTGATTGTAGTTGATTTTAGAGGTTAAAAATGCCTTTTCATAGGGAGATTTAAAGGAAAGATGATGAGAAGTCAAAAATGGGAGTACTGAAGAATGTATTATAGAGTTAAACAATCACTAGGGCTCGGTTTGACAAGCTCAATTTCAGTCATGAATTTCATTTAAGTATCATAAAATCAATGATGACCATACTTTATTTTACAAAACAAACTAATGGCAAGATAACGTTGCTAATTATTTATGTGGATGATATTATTGTGATAAGACACAATAAGGGACATGTTGCACTTTTGTTGTAGCAAACCTAGTTTCTTAGAGAAGAAGCACAATACCACCATGGCCCAAGCCAATCAAGTTCATGTTTTTGAGTTATTTATGCAAATGAAGATTATAGAAGAAATGCAATTGTAAGAAAAAAATCGGACATGTCTATAATTTGACGAGTGCTATTGGTATTGCTCATGATCCATTCCACATGATAAAATGAGCAAAGTGACATTGATAGGCATATTGTAAAGGAAAAAGTTAGAAAAGGCCTTTTCATCCTCAGTTATGTGACCTGAAAAAGCAAATCGTTAATGTGTTTGCTAAGGAGCTTAGTGGCAAAAAAATTGTACAGTTTAGTTTGCAAATAGGACATGCCTGACATATATACACCAACTCAGGAGACTACTAACTGTTTCTTTGAATACCTGCGAATATTATTGCACTATATCATCACATAATTTTTAGAGATTCTTGAGTATTTTCCGATTCAGGCAGTTTCCTAGTCTAGGCTTGATGAATATTGTATATGAAGTCTCTTTTACAAATCAATCAATAAACGGTTTCAGTTTTCCCTTAAGATTCAAGAAACACCATGAGAAGGCTAAATCAAAAGTATAATTAATCAAGCTCACCTGAACATCAATTAAAACATTCTTCCCCTTATACCAGCACTTCCGAAGATTGTTGATGAAGTCCAAATGATTATCATCCAGCCTAGTCAAACCCTCAGCTGACAGCTCCAAGGATTTAACTGAAGAATTCTTCATCTTAAGTTTCTGATGATAATTAATCATAAACCAGCAAAAAAATCATAGGATTAAAAAGAATACATAAATACCATCATATTCAAATGCGAAACACATAACAAACTACTTAACAGAAAACAAAAGATTGTAATCTTAGAAGCAATTAAAGAACCGCATAACTGAAAAGCTCCTTCTGCTAGTGACAGCTTCCCTTATTCTTATCGTATTTCTATTTAATTTTAAATTATGTGAAATTTAAAAATAAGATCAGTGAGATGTCTCCTGCATCAACAACCAAGTACTTTTTTAATTTGAAGAAGAGAAAAGGCACATGTAATTAGAACTCATAAGGACATCTAGAATTCACAAGGCCAAGAAAACAACTGAGTAGTCAACTGACATATATGAGAGCTAGTAGCTGAAAGAATAAGGAAAAGATCCAGAGAACCTGGAGGCCCAAAATTTGTTAACATACCTTTTACCAATATACTATGATCATTATTCTCAAAAACTATATATATATATATATATATATATGCACTCACCATCTTTGACCTCCGATGGCGATTTTCATAATCAGACATGAGGTTCGATGCTTTTGGAAAATTCAAAAGAGTTGTTTCCAGCTCCCATGTTGCATGCTCATAACCGAGACCATGCCACTTTACAAGCCACTCATAAATGTTAGTTGAAACATAAACAGCAGGCTCATGCCTTCTACGAATCTCATCATATTGCTTTTGAATTGGAACCGACCACTTGTGTAGAAGACGTTGTGGCTCAGACCATTCCTCCCTCCATTTTGTGTGCTGTATCACGTAGAACTTTTGAGAAAATAAATCGTAATTCATAAACTAAACCAGCCTAATTATGAATAAATCTGTATCTATAACCAAAGTTATTAAAATCTCAACTTGACTCTTGAATTCTTATGATTTTAAAATTCTAGAATGCAAAACCGAAACACATTGGTAGTAAAATCTAATTTTGGTAAAAAATCTTACGAGTTTACAATCAATATTTCCACAATAAAAAATCTTATCGAATCGGACATAAATTCAAATTCAGGTAAAAATTTATTGCAATATTTAAATAAGTAGAATATTTAATATCTAAACTTTTTATGAATGTTTAAAATAACAAATTTTGATTATTTAGGCTTCATATTCTGAAGCTTGGACATAGTATTAACACATTTTTATAATAAATACAATTTGTAATATTATATACTTCAGAGATTATCAATGCACATATGGAGAATGATATAGGAATTTAGGAAAAGTGTAAATATCTATTTCTGGAATTTATCAATTTTTTTATTTTAAGTTGGTTGTTTCTTTCAATTTATTACATATTTAGAAGCGAGTTATTTAATTATTTTAAAGTTATTTGTAGAAACATACTATTTTACAATTCAATGATTCGGTTTTATAGATAATCAAAAAATTTGAGATAAAGTCTTGATTTTAAAAACCTTGATCATAATTTAATTAACCATCTAGTAAAGGCAAGGAGACAGTAAAAGAAATTTAAACCTGATTTTTTCGGTTATATTTTGCAACAAGTGAAGGAGCTTCAAGAAGAAGTCGACTTTCTGGAACCCACTGATTGTGAACATGAGCAAGACCTTTGTATTTAACAAAATATTGCTTCTCTTGCAATCCTAAATAGACATGTTGACATATGAAGAAATTACTATATAAAAGTTGACAATAAAAGTTCACCGTATAGCTAATAACTGAGTAATTACCCAGTGTCAGTATCACTAAAGCAGCAAACTGATGAACAGCAAACAATTCATACCAAAAACTAACCATACAATACTTTATGCGTACCATTGTTTTCCTTCCTGTCCGCTTGTTTGGCATCCCATATTGATTCCACTCCATCAGAAACTGAATGTACACCTAAATTTATCTTCTTCCTAGCACAAGCAAGACAATACCAGACTCCAAGAGGAACATCCTTCAAAGGAGGCTTTAGACAAAAAAGATGATAGCTTCTCTTACACCCCCTTCCATCACAGCACCTGACCACAACAACAAATAAAATATAATATCCACCAAAAGGATATATATATATAGACAAATCACAATAGTTGCATATAACAATACAAAAACATCCGTAGCTTTAGTTTTGATAGCGAAGTAATAGGTAACTACCTAGAAACCTAATGATTAAAGTCACATAATTGAGAAAAAATCAGAAATACATATTAAAGTCTAATTTTCCATATCCACAGATTTCATGATTAAAGTTCAAATGCTAAGTCATAAGGTGTTGAACTTCCTAATTTAGCTTTATTACTAAGAGATATTTTGAAATGAGAAAGGAGAGTTACCCACAGTAGCTTTCCCCCTTGCTTGCAGATGATACATGTGTTCTGGTTGTTCACTAATTGAAAATTTGGAGTAGACTCTTTCGGTTGGAAGTTGTTAATGTCTTGTTTCGGCCATTTGGTAACACTGGATCCAATTCCCCTTCTATCCTAATGCAACACACCAAAACAATGATGAAATTCTAAACAAGGTACCTTAATATTCACATTCTTTGAAAATCAATGTTGCAGCATAAGAACACAGCCAAAAGTACATGGAATGATTAACAAAATCAAATACCATCAAAATTAGAATGTGCAAGAAAGACCTACGTGTGTGTGTGTGTGTGTTTGTGTGTGCTAAACCAACCCCCACCCACCTTGCTGCACACAAAACAGATCAATAATCCAGCCGCAGACAAAAAGAAAATCAATGAATAAGGAATAATTAGAATATTTATCAGGTTCTCATATATTATGTGTTTAATGATTACCACATTAATTGAATAAAATAAACTACATAACCATGTGAACTTGGTCACTCATGCATACTTGAATTAGGAACAACTTACACATGCGCGCGCGCACAACAAAAAAAAAAAGAGCAGAAAAGGAATAAGAAAACACATAGTACAGAAATTGAACAAAGAGAAACAAAGCTCAAGACAGATATTCCCTACACATGCAAATAAACACCCCAACCCATTAGCTTTCACTTTAAAATTTTCATTTTGCTTCAGCTTATTTAAGGCTCTGGTTCACTGAAATTACAAACTTTTTCTGATAGATAAAAAAATTCAAAGCTCTCCCCATTTTGAAAATGAAAAGCACCGAAAAGGAAATAATACTAAATATAGTTATGAGGACTTATGAATAGCATGTTGAACATGTAGATTGAAAATCATACGTGCATTCGTGCCAATAAGTTTTTTCATACAAGTACAAAATGCTTGAATTAAAAATTACCATTTAATTGCATTCACCAACAAAAACTTTTTTTTGAGGGAGGATATAACATTTGGCATATGCTGCTTTACAAAATAATTTAGTGTAAATATAAACCTTTGTTTATGCTAACCACATAACATGTTACAATTTTGAGCACCATTCAACTTTTTGTAGAAATCTTTAGCTTGTTAATCAAATGAATTGTGTTACATCAAAAATTTTAGTACCTCCTTTTCAAATTTTTCAATATTATTTGAGCTTATTCCTTTTGTTTTCCAGACTATGAATCCTAGATTTGTATTTAAATGGAAACCACATGATCATTATAAATTAGATTAAAGAATTAGTTAGGCCAATGTCAATATCCTTCTATTAAATTCAATTTATTCATTTCACCTTTAATTTTCATAGATACAGTTTTCCTCATAGTTTACTGTAACTGATAAAGTTAATGTGAATTATTAATATCATTATCTAACTCCAAATTTTTAATATAACCATGCCTACAAAATGCCATGGGACAGTGAATGGCCCTATCTAACCTTGACAAGTTATGTTTATGTCTTTTCATAATGAATCTATTTATCTTCCTATTACATCAAAAATCTTGAATGCTGTATTTAAAAGTGGTTTTAGTGTATATAAAATAAAAAGTGAAAATCACAAAAAAAAAAAAAAAAAGCATTACTAGAATGCAGTTGCCACTAAAGGTCTGAAATGAACACTACAAAACTTTCATTTTATTTACATCATTCTAAAATATAAAATGCAGAACATTTCAGATTTAACTAAAGACACCTGAAGAACAAGAACCAAACTATGAAATGGAAAGAACATAAAAACACTAACCTCAGTTAAAGTACCACAGATATCCTGGTTTAAATTCGTATCACAAGAGGAAGGGTCTTGCTGTTCTGAATTATGATCAACCCTGCAAAGCATGCAAATAAAAGAAACTTGAAAAATTAAATTAAATTGTTATGGAATTACTAATAGATGCTTAAGTGCGAACATACATTAATAGAGATATTATTTCACCGATGAATCTGAAACCAAACAGAAACTATAGGCCTCAAATGTTAGTTTTAATCCACTTCAATTTGGCAAATTATGCAAAACTTTCAGTTAAAAAGAACACTAGAAAACATTGCCTAAGTTGTATTGTGCCAAAAGTGTACTATTTGTACTCCTGACATTTTTTAGATAATCAATAAATCTGGTAAAGAACCCCTAAGGATGACACAAGATCATGCAGATACATCATGCTTACCTAATGGACAACAGTCAATCAACACATGGCAGCATGGATCCAAATGGACTTCCTAAGTTTGGATCTAGTCATGGGTATATTTTATTGGATTTAAAGATAGAAATAGGGCCCATTAAGAGAAAAACCCCTATGACTTCTGTAATGCAGCCATTGAGAAGGGTGTCATTTTTTGTGTCATGAATCTAACAAGATTCAAATTCAATATTATGTCTTTAGTTTTTTCTATTTGCATAAATTGATAAAATCCATGGAATTTGAGAATGGGGTACACACATATGTTGTTTGCATAGATGGTTGACAAACAAATTCCAACAAATAAGGTGAGTTCTGCAATATTATTCCATGCGTCAAGTGCTGGAACTTTAGTAAACACGACCACGAAAAAGAATATCTTCAATGCTATCCTCCCATTTTTTATTTGTTTGCAATTGGATAGCAAAAAAGCATTCATCCTATACTTGCAGTTACAACTATGGAGAATTGGAAATACGCACAATGTATATGTGTTCCCAGGAACGTAAAATAAAAGCATGTAAATGGCAGAATGCCTATTAAAATTGGATTTCCTAATAGCCATCCTTGAAGGATGTCACAAGTACATAACCCAATAATCATGAAACAGGAAAGCATACAAGTACATCCAATCAAATATAGCCTAACTGAATGAACCACTATCGTAATGAAATGACTAATATGTACAAGATGTCAATGTCATCCCTCTACAAATCCAAGTTAAATGGGTTTTTATACTCCTACCTAGAGGTGCACAATGCAACAGATAACTGATCATCTACTAAAAAAATCAACCAACAAAACAAAACTAATACTACTTAATCAAATAATGCAAGTCAGTACCTTTGCCTCTTAATGTATGAGTCAAATGTGACTCTAATTTCATTTCTGTGCGGAGAAGAAACAACGGTATCAGGAATAACGGTGCAAATATCTGCATTTGATGCCACCACTGTAGCATCAGAATCCACATCAATTGCATTTCGTTTTCTATTTGAAGGTGTTTCCTTGTAACCAACATTATCTACGGATGCCTCTTTATTTATCAACAAAGGAGTTACCAGCTTAGGCTGCAAATTTTTATTTACAGATTGAGCAACACCATTCAGCTGTTCAGACATCGTTTCATGACATGATAACAATGCAGAATCAACATCCTTAGATGTCTCCAAACGGTCTTCAAAATAATTTTCCGATGCCTCTTTATTCATCAGCATAGGGCTTACCGGCTCTTGTGGCAAATTTTTATTTACAGTTTCAACATCATCCAGCTGTTCGGACACTGTTGCATGGCATGGCAATGATGCAGAATCCACATACTTAGATCCTTCCACAAAGTCTCCAACTTCAGATTGATGACCTTCCCCCATAATCCAATGATTCTGGATTGATTGGGAGGATGCTGTCTGTAGATTATTTTCCAATATCGCATTAGCAAGTTTGCGTAGACTATTATTGGATTCTTCCAAAGTTTTTTCTGAATTTCCCCCAGCACAGACTTCTCTAGACTCCTGTACCAAACTTTTGCAATGTTGGTTGCCCCCATCAACATTCTTAGGAGATCCACCTACACTACCACTGCTACATACCTGAGATAATTTATCCTCCTGGCTCTTCTGTTTGCAATGACCTAAGGAGTTGGCAAAAACATATACTTATCAGAGAAAAGTTAGTCAGCAACATTTCTTCATATAAATACAATTTCTGTGCATCTCAAATAGCAGATAACTTGTGTAAAAAAAATAAAAAATACAGCAGTTCAAGACGTCGGTTTCACCCAATTCAAGCTCTGGTCTGTAACATATTTTTTCAAAGATAAGAATATCCATAGAAGCAAACAAAGTAAATTAGACTACCTGCAAGTTCGGATTTCTTTGGTTGACGCTTGAATAATTGTTTATACATACGAGCATCCATTCCCTTATTTGCATCAACATTTTCCTCTCTTTCACCAACTTCTTTGGTTTCAAGTGTCAACTGATTCACACACTTTTTCTTTTTCTGATTTTTATTTGCAACATATAATCCCAAGCTTTTATCCGAATTCTTCAACCCAGAAGGACTGGAAGAAGATTGTTGCTTACCTCGTTCAGACCTTCTCAAAGGGCTTAATGAACTTTGCTTCTCAACCCTCTCAGATTTTCTCTTAACCTCAGGTGTAGGAGTCTGCTTCTCAAGTCGCTCAGATTTTCGAGTACTTGAAGGGCTAGGAGTCATACTTTTCTTCAGTGATGTTTCAGCGCCTGAAAAAGGGAGATTGATAAGCATCTTTTTGTTTTGGCAAATTAATATGCAAGACATTGATAATCAAACAAATTAGCTACTGAAAAAGGGAGAAACCAAGCAATTGTTAGTACATTTTCACAAGTCTTAGAACCCCGAAGAAGACTCACTCTCCTCAATTCTTCAAACCAGGGCAATAAAACAAACAACACGTCCCAATCATCAGATTTACTTCACAGCTCCTGCGTTTGGAAAACCTAATTCAACGATTCTAAAATCAAAATTTATTGTTTGGTTGGAAGAGATTACTAGTCTTGGAAAATTTGCGAAGGTAGCGATTAGCGAGCGTAAGAAGTCCTACGAATCTGCAGAGGGAAACGTCAATTTTATTATTTTAATAGTTGGGGTTGGCTTCATTAGAAAAATAAATAGGTGGAAAAAAAAAATTTTAAATGTGGATAAAACTAGTAGTTTCGCATGATGAACTTGCGAAACGAAATTTGCTCGCTTGCATCAATCACAAAACTGAAATTTGCTCACTTTCCCAAGTTGTTTGCAAGTTCATCTTGCAAAAGTCCACTTTTGCAAGTTCATCTTGCGAAAGTGGATAAAATTTTTTTTTTTCGGAAATCGAACTTGCGAAAGTAAAGAGACTATTTAAGTCGAAGAAGACAGAAAAAACGATTGGATTTTGAGTAGTATTGTTATTCTGTCACCGAAAAAGCCTAAAAATTGTGAAAATGGCATACACATTTCCATTTCCATTAAATTTATTCTGGAGCAGTACCGTACAAATAGTGGACAGGGTAGTTGGGCCGAATAGGAGTCTAGCCGACGCAACAATCTGCATCAACGCTCAGTTATCTTTCGATGAGTTTGTTGATCGAGTGTGCAGAGTTTGTAATGTCAATAGGAGGGTGGTTCAAGTGCATTTTATTTTGGTGTGGACAGAAGACAATGGTGTTAGGCATTATATAATTATGCGGGACAACGAGACAATGCCGTTCTTGTATTTTTACACATTGAAATATCCAGAACTATACATTTCAACGGAACAGATCGGCAATATAACAAAATATGCACCGTATGCCGTAGGAGAAAGCAGCGCTGCTGCGGATGAGAATATTCGCGCTGTAGATGAGAATACGAACGCTCGATATGCTGATGTAGAAAATGAGAAATTTATAAACGAGCCAGTCCATGATTCAGTTCATTTAGATGAAAATACGGGTAATGAAGAGGAGACCTCAGCAGATGGGGTTTGTCAACAACGAACACCTCTGAAAATTTCAACAACGTCCTGAAAGGGGTCCATCACTTCCCGATCAGAGCTTTGGTTGAATCATCTTTGGAGAAGACGGTTGCAATTTTCCAGCGAGACTTAGCGAAGATAGAAAGATATCAAACTGTGCTTGCTCCGGTCCCAATGCAACAATTTATCAGATACAGACATCGTTCTAGAGCGCATACTGTCATTTGCTGGAATCAAAATATGGGGATATACAAAGTGGTTACCGGAAGTGACAACATACAGATTGTGCAATACGGAATTCAAAATTGCAGTTGCGGAAAATGGCAGACGTTTAGAATTCCATGTTCACATGCA
>CANUEY010622503.1:0-35298 GCA_948099555.1 Croton setiger
ATATATATATATATATATATATATATATATATATATATATTTTTTTTTTCCCATTTGCTTGATGTTTTTCATGTTTGTATTTCTGTTGTGGTTACTTATTACACTTATTCCTCTGTTTTGACATGTTAAGATGGGGGAGAAGGGACATGTTAAGCCTGCCAATTATTTAGACTCACATGATAAGTTTCTTATAACTGTTGCTACTAAAGGAGGTAAGTAATTCTGTTTAATGAACGGAGATACTGTTTGTATTATTTTTTTTCAACTTTATGTAGGAGTTTTATCTCACACTGATTTAGATCATTTTTACTGTCTATGTTGCTGGTGTTTCAGTGGTCAAGTTATTTAATGCTGTAAGTTAAATTTCTACTCTTTTTTATGTTTTGTTACTTTCACAATCCTTGTTTGTTCAATATTATCTTTATATTACACGCTTACTCCGATGGTGATCCTAAAATTTTCTTGTTTGGTATCTTATGCAGGTTAACAAGGCACAAAATGCTCAGAAGGGATTGGATCCTTCAAGAACAAAAGATGCAAAAGGTATGCTCATCAACCCAGCAACTGGAATTTGCTATTCTCTTTTGCTCGGTTTCTTGATAAAAATCAGATGTTTATGGGGCTGAATTCGTACATTGTTGTGGTCATTAGTGTGACATTTTCTCCATATTCCTAAATACGACTACTACTCTAATCTAATAATGCCAAGTCGCATAACATTATGCTAATACTTTGGTATGTTTATGGTGCTTTAACTGTCACTTTGATTTTGCTTTTTAGACTTTTAGAATGGCATCTCCTTCTTGTTGCCATGATTTGTATATGCTCTGTCTCTGTATCTGTCCTCCTTAGCTCAATCATATGTTAACGCTTAATTGGTGAACTCTGAATCCGTAGATGGTTTGGTACTGTACCAAGTCATGCCGTGGTCTGGAAGTCTCAAAAAAAAAAAAAAAAAAAACCCATGTTTACTGTTTCCATAAAAACAAAAATGCTTCTTTTAGTGTACCAAGTCATGCCGTGGTCTGGAAGTCCCAAAAAAAAAACCCATGTTTACTGTTTCCATAAAAACAAAAATGCTTCTTTTAGCCACCAATGTGGGTCAATTCCAATGATTACATTTTTATTTTGTGGATTTTTGTTTGACCCTGGTAATTTTTAGTGCAGGATATAAGTTTTGTTCTGTCATGGGTACTGCACGATTGCAATGTGGTTATTGCATGTATAGCGCGAATGGAAACAAAGAGCTCATGATTTCACTGACTTTAACTAATTTAGAATTTAGTCTTTAGTTTCTTACTGTTGTATAGTTGATGGATGATTGCTGTATCATGCGAATGGTTTTCGTTGTCGTTTCTGTTAGCCTCTTCAATTTGGTCTAAATGTTACCTGATTACTAGCAGTGTTAAAGAAGCGAAGGAAAGAAGCCTTTTTTTCTGAGTTAAGCAAGACACCAGGGTCTGAAACTACTTTCAAGGTACCACTTCTCTTTCTTAGTTCAGCTCTAGCTGTCATAAAATTATTTTATTTAACCATGTCAAACTATCATGCATGTTTCCTAAATTAATATTTGTTTCTGGATAAGACGAGTTTACTTGCCAAGGGATAATTGCATTGCATGTAGTAATGCTGTTTGGTGACTGATTAGCAGCTCTTAAGATTTTGCAAATAGATGATGATTTCTCTTGGTCATGCAGGTTGGTGGTGAAGGGCCATCATGGGCTCCATTACGCGATAACTACATGCTAACAAATCCCAAGTTGAAGGACTGGGATAAGAAGGCCCCGGTAAGACGCTATTAGTGTTGTCAACTTCTTTTGCTAAACTGCAAAATCATCTGTTTTTCCTACGAATCTCTCCCTATTTTGTAAATATGTCATGCACAAACAATAGTGCAAACAGACAAACACTTGTTTTCTTGTTCCTAAAAGAAGTTTCTGCAGGATACAATGGAGGCTGACGATATTGGAAGGATGCCTGAAGATAGTGGTTCTGATGACGATTGAGAGATTACTTTTAACAACAACAGAGTTCCCATATCCATGTGGACTCGAAAGAAATTGAGGCAGTTGTTTCTTTCCACCTTTCTGATGCTTGGGAATGAGATAGATTGATTGTTTGAATGCTTTAAGTTAAATGATAGTTGTGATATTATTTTTTGAAGTTCCCTTGAACTAAATTCCTATTCACTGTTCATGTAATATATATCAACACCACACAATTGTGCGTCATTCTAAACCAAAATTCATTCGAATCATCATAAGGTTGTACTTGAAAACTTAAAATATAACAATTAAAGATTGGCAAATTAAATTTCCCCTTTTGTTAAGTAGAGTAGACTTTCTTCTTTACAACTTAAAATCACGTAGCAGTCTCTTCCATTGGATTTGTAAAACTGTAAACAAACCAGTCAGAATCAGTGGCTGGTACAGCCAGAATGACGGGTCCATGTTACGACTTTAATTTATGAAGAATCAAGGGACACAGAAGGCTTATGGCCAAATGCAAAAGCCCATAAATAGTTCCCATAATTTAATAATGAACAAATCATAATAGTAATTAATGCAAAAAATATCTGATACAGATTAAATCGGTAGTTTGAAAACAAATATAACAAAAAAACTTAATTTAATTTACCCATAAAAAAAAAATAATAATAGCAAATAAAAACATTTAGTCCCGTCTTAAAAATAATATATAAATAAATATCCAAAACAATATATGTTGAGACTACCATCATACTTACAATGATCTTATACCGCATTTTTCCACAAAAATTACAACCAAAAGTTTGTGTTCTGTTTCTACTGACCTTATAATTGTAATTGTTTCAAACAAGACATACCCTGAACTAAAATTATATATATTCTGTGCCTACTATACATATCATATATAATCAAAGTGAAATGACAAAAATTACAACTGCAAGATCATTTCATTGATCAAGCAACTTAAAGAGTTCAGTCAACTTTGGGAGCTGCTTTTATATAATCACCAGAGCAAGGAGCCAGGAGATTAATAATCCGCATTATGAGCTTCAGGCGTTTCTATTGCTGCACAAATAAATATTTTCCTTTCCTAGAACGAAGCAGAAAGGGAATGAAGATTCTTTTTTTTTTTTAAATCGCAAGGCCATGAACCTACGTTGGCCTCTGCACTGATGGAAACTTGCGCCTCCAAACTTTATTGATGAAGCACGAGAAACCAGCTCTTTCACATCCCCATTTCTGTTTCCTCATGATTCCAGTACAATCATATGTAGCTTGTTATTGCACAAAGGAAACCATGCATTAATTTCAGCCAATGGTTATGCAATAATAATTGATTCTATCCAACTAAACCTCGGTTTCTTTCCTTTTCTATTTCAGTTCTCTCTCTAAAGATTGCATAAATATTGTACTCTCAGTAGCTTCTGGTTTCGTTGAGCGGGTCATAATCATATGCATCACCGGCTTTTACAAATCTCCCCTTGACACGTCTTCTTACATCAGCCCTTGCTTTACGAGAGGCATACCTCACTCTCTTCTCAAACCTACAACCAGTAGTCATGTCATTAAAATGAATACAAATAAAAGCAATGATTTTAGCAATAGTTTCGAGTTATGAATTGTTAGCTGGAAAGCTTGACAACAACAAGCACACTAATTTTTTTGTCCATCCCTAGTCATTAGTTGCTTCAACAAATAGTGCTCACTTTATGGGTTCTGTTAATTGGTTTTTGCTTCACAAATAAACAATATGCTTTTTGTTTTGCGTAAAGGTTGCTGTTACTGACACTTTATTGTTACTGCATTATATATTAATTAATTAAACAAATTGATTACTGGTTGGCGATATGGAGAACAGCACAGGAAGTTTGTTGGCAGCGCAGCTGCTACCAAATCCTTGGGGAGATTGATGAAAAAAGGACTTCACAAATCTGAGGTGGATTTTCAGTTTTTAATTTGGTTTCCATATATAGATGAGAGTTGAAGAAGACAATGTCGACAGTTTAATGAAGTTGTAAAAGGGAGGAAGGTAAAAAGAGGAGTGGGAGGGGAGAACGAGGGAGAGTGACAGTGAAGGACTCACATGCTTGAGAAAATAAATTGCAGGAAATGAGGAGTGAATTCTGTAATGGTTATTATAGGTTAATGGTGCTTAAGCCACAAATTCAACTAAAGGAGGGACAGTGACTGGAATTAGCATGCACAAATTACAACCACTTCAAGCAATCGAGCATAAATGCTGACCTACACTCAAGCCAAGTACACAGCTAATTTTGTGAATTACAAGATATTTATTAAATCAGAACCTCCAACATCATATAAAAGACATACACATGCTAACCTATGCTTCAGATATTAAATAATTTAGAGAGCTGAAATAAAAACTTCTAGTAACTAAAACATGACAAAGTGGAAAAAAAAGGCCTCATCTGATTCATAACTTAATATTAAAGGCTATGTTAAAGTAGAAATGCAAAGGCAGGGAAAACTAATAGCACTAAGTTTGCCAATATGGTAACTAAAGTGAAAATGGCCCTCGGTGATTATATTAATCTAAATCTGATACGATGCTATTAGCATCATATGCAATACACTTACTTGCGAGTCTTCTTTTTTTCCTTGTAACGCATTACAGCATTTATCCTGTTAGCTGATGTAAACGAACCCTCAGGACATGGGGGACACCACGGAGGTTCTCCCATGAGAAGCATTGAAGATGCCCCACAATCTTGATAATCACCAGCACTACTCTCTCCAGTAAATGAGAGGCTTGAATGACCTTGCTTTGTTGTGAAACAAAGGATTGGTTCAGTTTTAGTACTCATCATGGAATCAGCAGATGCAGCATTGCTGCATGCTGGCTGTGTAGTGTTACCGAGTCCAATAGATGATCCCTGGAGAAATGCAACCATAAGTATGTTTAAATGAGAAGACGTAAATGCTCATTGCTATTAATGCTTCAGAAAATACAGGCAACCAAGCAAAACTTGAGTTGTACAAAGCAATTATTAAACATAATAATCATGGATAAAAAAAAAGAAAAATAAAGCTCGAGTTAGGAAGGGATTTAAGAAATATATATATGCGAAATGTAGCATGACTGTGTTTACATATGCATAACCAGAATTAACCATATTAACAACATTTGCTAATACCTAGGATGACAGAAAAAGACGGCAAACATACTGAAAATCTCACTTAGGCTAGGTATTGAGATAAGTATAGTCCCATTGCTAAAGGCACACTCCTAGAACAAAAAATTAACTGGGTGCAATATCTGTGATTGATTAAATCAATTCCCCTTAAAAGAACATAACTTAACGGATGACTACTATCTTATTCCTATATCAATGTACCACAAAGCAAGGGTGTATTGCACTCAGAAAACATTTCCCCCTATCATATCTAAACTATACCCCTAGAATAAACACAGAAAATCATCACACTAAGGTGCAAGGTAATAGAATAATACAATTGCAGTTACTGTGACATATTTGTAGAAAGCTTCGGGCATGGCACTTTACTGTTTCAATTTTTTTTTTTTTTTTTACGTGACAACTTCTTTCTAGTCCCATGTTTCCTTTCAGGGGCTGCAGACATGCTTTTACCTTGGGAGGGACCTAACAAATTTACATGCTTCTTTCAATTTTATTGAATAGGGCCATAAAATTTTAAAATGAGTGTTGCACTGTACAATAAATTAGTACGTTATCAAAGACTTCCATTAGAACATCAATATTAACTTCCCAAACTGGAATTAGAAAAAATTAAGGGTGATCTCCAACTTCTTAAAGCAAATATGACTTAAAATTTTAAATTTTGTTTCACAAACCATCTGAATGGTGTCATATATGCTCTAGAAAGTAGAGTTCAAGACATTTCAATAAGCTCTTGCTCAGCATCCATTTTCGCATATCAATGGTACTTTGGGAAGAAAGTCTAAATAAAAATTGTAAAACAAGCTGAAATTAGTTATCAAAATAGATATAAATTATAAGAATTCACTAAGATTGTTGAGCTTATGAATTTTGTGTCATCAAACCTCTAGGAATTTGTTTTGCTTGTCCTAACCAATTAAGATACGGTACAAAATCACCAGTTTTGACACTGAAGCAATTTCATGATATAAAGAGCAACGATTAAACTATCCAAAATCATTTGTCAGCAACACTGAATACACTAACATGCAATTATTCATTCCGTTGCCTATAAAATTCTTTTAAATATGAAATGCATGATGTATTGTTTTTTCAAACAAACTAACAGCAAATGAATCCCATTATTATGCATTGAGACCACGGAAAAAAAAAAGCACAAGAAGATAAACAAATGAAACACATGAAACTGAACTGGACAAGAAGAGAGAACCTCAGCTGCAGCTGCACCCTGACAGTTGGAATCAGCAGCAGACATGTCCTTTGTCCCAAACAAACTGTCAATCCCACCATTCTCAAAAAGCTCTTCTGAGTTATGAAGGGTAACACCAAAGAGTTCATCATAGTTTTCAAGATTCAAATCCATTTCATCCATATTAAAGTCCTCATACAGATCATCGTCTTCACAAAATGCCGGACCTTTTATTCCAGGACAGCATAACTGCATTTCAATAACGCAAGGTTCACAAAGGTCCTCAAATAAATATAAGAAAAAAGTATATTCATATAAATAAACAAGTGAAAAACAATGCTTGAACAGCTGAACTTCATCATTTTAGCATTTAAGTTTGCAGGCAAGATCCAATTTTATCAAATTATCCCCAGGATGATAACGAAGGTACGTATTAGTCCAAAGTTTTTAGCAGCTCCCGTAGCAACCAAGAAGTGGGCTCTAAAGTTTTTTAGTGAGAAATGAGCCACTCACAATGTGCTATATAATAGATAATAGATAGTGCAAGTGTCCCAGTGCAAACAGTATTTTCGATCAACTAATGGGCACTCTGTAGGTATCATATGCATACAGGATGCAACTTCCAAAAAATTTAAGAAATCTAAGAAAAAAGAATTTCAACCAAAGATATGTAATAGTTAAAAAATAGAAAGAACATGAATTTTCAAAGGGAGAAACAGATTACCAGATATATATCAATCAATTATTTGGAATAAATGGGGTAAAAATTAATAATTGGCACTGATAGAAACTTTTTAAACTGAAAGAATTATCAAAAAGTGAGATAGATAAAACAATCTGAAATGGTTATCTGGCAAAGCAGAATTTATAACATTTTGCAGACAACTAAACCACTGAGCTAGATGTGAGCTTACCTAGAACACATTTTAATTATGAAAGATAATGTAATATCCAAAGCAGTAAATACCTTTGGCGTAGGAGCCTTTGCAGATCCCAATTGCTGATCCGTATTGTTTGGCGTAGATATCATCTCGGGCATTGAAGAAGTCCCATGATAAGCATTTGACTTCGCAATTTCACGTGACTCAGCAACACCACCACTATTTGGATTTTGACGATAGGCATTCTCTGGCATATCCCATTCACTAGTGGAGCTATTTTCAGCAATGCTCATCAGTCCTAATCCCTTCTCACAAGTAGATTCACTGGCAGCAGGGAAATCCAAAACAAATGACCATATTGAGGAAAGCTCAGCAGCTGATGGACAGCCAGTGTAACAACTGATTGATTGCCTCTTATGTGCTCGAGTTGTGGTAGAGTTGCCATGAACCGTCCAGTCACAATTTTGACAAAGAGATGTCCTTTCTTCAGCACATCTAACAAAAGCAGGTTGTGAATTGCATCTTTCGCATAACAAGGTTCGGGAATGCCTTTTTGACAAAGCATTAGCAGAGTGAACATTCCGATCGCACGATAAACATAAGCACGCAGCATCTGATCTGCAGTAAACCATAGACCTTTGATCCCCACAAAAATCACAAACGTAACCCATCTTGAATTTTTCTTTCTGCTAAAGACTCAAACTAACTGCAATCAAATTAGAGTCGGCCTCCAAAAATGTGCAGCAGAAATCCCCTGACAGTTTACAACCTGCAAAAAGTATCATAGGAAGACAAATTTAATAGTTCTGCCAGAAATAAGTAATTGCAAAGACCCAAAATTCAATGCAGTAAAAAAAAAAATCTTTATGGAAACTACACAACACGCGAAGTCCAGTTATTATATTTTTCCATTTATCAATAGGATAAACGAGGAAAAAAAGGTAAAGATTCGATTGTTTGAAAACTTACATCGGCCAAAACAAATCAGAATTTTTTTATTATTTATTTATTTATTTTTGAGATAATAGCAAAAAATATCCCAACTTTGAAACAAACAGAACAAGAATATAAGCGAGATTTTTGCTTGAAACAAAAGCACTTTTTAATAAGTTAACAGAGGATCAACACACAAGAATCATTAACCTCTAATATTATATTTATGTCAAAAAATAGGAATCATCTGATGGAGGACTAAGAACTAAGCAATCCTATACAATAAAAAAGAATACTTACCAAGCTAAAAAAAATGGATTTTTTAACAAAATCACAAAAAAACACAAGAATACCACGATCCAGAGACTGCAAAGACATAACAAAATTAACAAGCAACATAACCCAATAAAAAAAATCAAAAGACCATCAAAATCCACTGATAAATGAACAGAACGAAGGATCCATGTCTTCTTATCACTAACTAGAGAAGTCAGAACTGACAAAAACAATTCTTCCAAAAACATAAAATAAAGAGAAAACAGAATTCAGGAAAATTACCAGATGAAGGAAGAAACAAGATCTAAAGAACTTATAATTGTGAGAAAAAAGGTAGTATTTAATATAAAAATATATGTATTGCAAAGAAAAAAAAAGAAAAGATTTGCAGAAGAAGAAGAAGAAACCCTAGTAGAAGGAAGATAAAAGAGAGCTAGCTTTTCTGGAATCTGTCTCTTCTTCTTTCTTTAGCTATGCAAAAAATAAAAATGCAATAACAAAAATAATAGTAATAATTATTTTCAAAAAAAAAAAAAAAAGCTTTGTAATGTAATAGAGAAAAGGAGAGGAGGGAAAGAGAGAGATTGGGTACAGCAATAGAAAATGTGACATAAGCTGATTAATAAATTAAAAAGTGCACAAAAGAAAAGGGAAAAGGGCAAAATTTTCAAGCTGTGGGTGGGGGAGGTGGGGCCCTGTCCTTTTCATTCGTGAATGGAAAAGTTAGGCCTTTACTTTTTTTAATTTTTCTTTTCATTGGTTCTTCCTTCCTTCAAAAAAAAAAAATTTAATTTCTTTTTATTTTATTATTTTTTATGTAATAATTTAAATTTTTAATAATTAATTATATATAAAATTAACTTTTTCAATATTTTAAAAATCAATTATTAAAAAATATAAAAACTAGTATCACTCAATTATATTTATAATCAAAATAGTATTTATTTTAAATTTGAGTAATAAATAATTAAATTAACTATTTTTATTATAATTTAATTAATTAAAATTTTAAAATTATATTTCAATTAGAATATCATTTAAATATATTAGTTTTTACTAAATGATTACATAATATTTTTTATTGTGATATAATTTGATTAATAATAATGAAAATATTTTTTATTAGAATATAATTTAATTTCTTTAATTGAAACTTATAATAGTATTCTTTATTAGAATATAATTAAATTAAATTATTATAAATAATTGTTTAGAGACAATATATATAATTTAATCTAATTAGTTATTATAAATAATTATATAGATTATTTATAAGATAGATTTTATAGTCACTTTTGGAAGAAATCAAAAAATTATTATAATTAGTAACGGTACCACTTTGTTTTTTAAATAAAATTTTAATTTAATTAATCCAAATCTAAGTATAATAATCCACTCTTGTTTGCTTTGCCACTCTCCTGTATAAATCCCACACCCAGTAAACACGTGTCCTTGTATTTGGATAAAAAAAAAGAAGAAAATGATTAATAAATTATATTTTATTATTTTTACCTTTTTAACGTGTTTACATGACAGGAGTCACATTATCTATCTATAGACTTCTCTAGTCACTTAAAAGAAAAAAAAAAACAAAGTTAATCCCTCATTTAACGCTCACATCCTCACCGCCTTGACTTTAGATTAATTTAAAAAAAAAAAAACAAAACAATTATTGCTAATCATCAAATTATTATTTGTCCTATTTTTGTTTCTTCCCACGTTTTCTATCCATCCTATGTTTTAGGGACTTTTTAAGTTTTTGCTTAAAAATAAGATATTTATCAATAATATTATACTATACCTTTTTATAAAGAATACTATTCATTAGATACGGTAAGGCTCTGCCCTCGAGTTCTGCTTTTAATTAAATAAAAACACGTTTACTCATTGATTTTTACATTATAGTAATTTTGATTTGAAATGCAAATAAAGGAATAAAAATGTTTATAGTCATTAATTTAATGTAATGAGGTGCTTAGAACCAAAGCGAAGGATAAAAAAATAAAAATAAAATGGGAAAACTTGGCGGGCATAAAAAGGAAAGTAAGTAATGTAATGAGGAAATAGGATCGTGCGGGTGAGGTAACTCCTCCTCATCAAATCTAGTAGTCTAGATATTGTTTGTTGCTACCCAAAAGTGGAAGAAAAGCATTCTGCAAAAATATTAGTATTTTATTTCCTCCACTTTGGGATCTGTCCAGTTGGCACTTACACCAAATGGTGTTCCAACTAAACTAATATCATCTCATTGCTATCCATAGATTACATGTTTCCAGTTTTTTTTTTTTTAATTTTTTTTCTACTCTTCTTTTATTTATATTTGATATTATATTAAAAAGAAAAATTGGATTTAAAAGCTAATTAAATCCAATTTTTCTTTTTAACCATGATTAATGAAACAATATATCTATCTATAGTAACCAAACACATAAAGAGCCAAATAATAACTTCTTCTTGAATGCATTATCCTATCAATTTTAATACTTATCCTTCTCAAGAGATCTATCTTTTTCTAAGATGAATTGCAGACCTCATATATGTAATTCATGGAAGTATAAAAAAAATGAATTTTCCGTGAATTCAAGCTAAGAAAATAAAAAAAAAAAAATTAAAGCTAAACAAAATTTAGATGATAGGATATATAAACAAAGGCAAAATACACAAATTCACCGATGAATTTTGCATTTTTCTCAATGGAACATTTAACTTTGTAAGCAAATCACTTGGCTGCATAAATTAATTTTGCACAGTTGACATATTAAACACCTAAATTTTACTTTTTATGGTCATTTAGACACATCTTCCAATAAAAAGAAACACGTGGCGAGAGTTGATAAAAATTTAAATTTTCAAATATCTATAACGTTACTCTATATAAATCATTGGTATATTACTCGAGTATCTAAAAAATTAGATACAAAGTATGATGAAAAACATAAGCTTATAAGTGAATTAGTATATCAGGCCGAGATATAAATATATATTACTATATTCATCTTGGAAATTCAATCAATTGTATTATTTTGACAGACATTATAAAATATTTTTAATATATTCATGTGTAGAAAATGTTTACTTCTTGTAATAAGATTATTCCATTTAAAATAAAATAAATTAACTGTAGTATTAAAAATGATAAAAAAATTTTTTTTACGTACATAATAATAATACGACACTCTTCCAAGAGAGGAAAAAAAAACAGTGGACAATAGTAGAAGAGAGATAGAAATGTAAATATATATATATATATATATATATATATATATATATATATTTTGACATAAAGAAATGTAAATACTAATAAAGAACAGAAAAGTGAACCTTATCTAGTAATTTCATAAAAATGAAAAAGTTGGGGAGTAACAGATGGGTGAACACGAGTAAGATATTAAGTTTATACCTACCAGGAAAGTACGGAAGGAACCATCTGCTCTACTATTTATTCAGATAAGGCATTTGTACGTAAGGAGCCACTTGATCAGACAAAGAAAAGACATGTGAGATTCAACCCCACAAAAAGTTCACTTTTTCCATTCTTTATTGCACTCCCCAAACTACCCTTCTCTCTCCAACTCCAACCATCATTATTCCTTACTAATATTTTAATTTAGGTTCATAACTAATTATAGATAGATTAAGACCCACTATTAGTATTATTAACAGGGGCTAAAATGTTTGACTCAAACAAAGTACCATTATCTTCTCAAAAAGTAAAAAAAAGGAAAAAGTACCATTAGCAAAACTGTATCTTCTTTAAATTTGGCAGGATCTATAAATCACCTAACTCTGGTTAGGTATATAATCATCATAATCATAATCTTAATTAGAAACAACATCAATCATCCCCAATTTGTCAAGTGTCAAACTCTAATTTTGGAGTTTTGCAAATTCACCTTTTCATGGCTATAGAATCAAATAGGTTACTATTTGAGTACATTTCATAAAATTATAAGCTAAATAATTTGCTTGCCTACTGGTAACCACAGTATTTGGCAGAAATATTTTTAAATCAATCCAAACATGGCGAGTATTAAGAAATCAATGTTTTCTTTTGAAATAAGCTTTTTCAAAGTTGTGAAACTATTATTGAATATATGAATAATATATTTAATATAATTTTTGGAAATTATTCATTATGTGAATTAACAAAATTCATTTATGTGATTGGCAAAAAAAAAAAAAAAACCCCAACCCAAAAAATTGATAAGAGTTAAAACTTATTCAAGAAGAAGACAACAAACCAAACAGTACAAAAGTTCTTTTTTTAAATTAAAAAAAAAAAACACCGTAGAAAAGACATAAAAGAGGAACTGTAAACCCAAACACGAAATTTCATCACATGATTTTAAACCCGCTATTTTGTCATATTGTGAAATTTCACAATTCCATCAATTTTTTTAATTAATAATAAAACTCAAATCCATTATTTTATTTTAAAAATACCCGTCAAATTTAAGAATTTCATTTTCCAACTGACAACTCCATAAAGTTCATATCCATGAGTGATAATGCAATGTTTTTTGAAATATATAACTATTTAATGTAAAAAAATAGTTAGAAATATTAAAAAAAAAAAAACTCCAGAATACTAAAAAATAATTTAATTTAATAATAATAAAGCCCAGACAAGAGGCGTACCGTATAGTATAGTAGTGATGAATTCATAGGTATGCGGTAAATCAGACCTAAAAACAGAAACAGATTCCTATAATTAAAAAATCTCAAAAGCAAAAAGACTCTTCAAGGAAAAGGGAAAAGACACACGTACCAAACTAGGAATGGCCGCATGTACCAATAGCAAGAGAGAAATCTGCATATTCCAATTTCCAAAAGCAAAGATTAGAGTATGTGAAACAATCATAAATCTACAGGGCACGCCCCAATTTCTTGGTTTAACATATTCAACATCAATCTATTTAACTGGTCCACATATGAGTCGCATAAAAAGTGGTCCTAAATGTTTAAAAATGTGTTAACACCAGAATGTGGACAGCTCCCCCTAACATCAAAAATTTTCAATCATCCACAGCTGCTCAACATTGTAACCACAACTATACTCTTCCTTATCCTCTACATTTACTGCTGTCTACAAATATCTACTAATTGATCCTCAACATTAATGCTCTCCTACACCTATTTAACAAATTAGCCGCCACGCCACCCAAATAAGGCCAGCCCCTTTGTCCAACTGCAAACTACAAAAACGAATAACAGAGCGCCCCCAACAAACAAATTGATAAGTACACTCTCAGAAACATTTTAAAGTACACTTTTCCTATGTAAGCTGCATAGCTTGAATATTGTGCTTTAGTTTAGTGTTACAATTATGAATTACCAATCAATGAAAAAAATCTCTGCGGATTTCATTGAAAAGCACAATTCTTTGAAAGAGAGTTATCTGTACAATGAGTTGCACAAAAAAAAAAAAAAAGACCGGACCACCTAAATACAGCGTAAAAAGGCAATAAGATCTCTTCCCTTAACCCTTCATGTGCAAGAGGGCTGAACCACCTTCGAAATACACCTGCATAGCCTTACGATCCTTGAATACCCAACTCTGACACTGTCAACTGCACTTTTTATTTTGAGTGATAGTGACTCAGGCAGTGACACATATGTCTCAGCAATGTAAGCTTCTAATCGATATGGAATGACATCTGAAGGATAAACCCCACTGTTTCAGAAACACCATTATCAGACAATCTAATCATAAAACTCCAAAAATATAGATGAAACTCATCTGAGATATGAATATTATAAAAAAAAGATGATATCGTGTGCAACAAGTTGTTACTTTAGCTACAGCTTAAAGGTCGGAAATCATTAATTTAATGTATACGTAAAGGTATATTTATTTATTCAATCAATTTTCTACCTTTTAAGATAAATATTTTGTGCAGAATTGTTAACAATCAAGAGCAAGCAGCAGTTACCCATACAATCACTATCATTCTTGAAATCAAGAAATAGGATTACCTAACAGAGACTGCTCATAAAATTACAAGATTGTTATCATGACTGAATAAGTTTTCCAAAAAGTCAATTTCTATTAGAAGGTTGACACATCCAATTGAACTTCCAAGATCTAGAACTATGTTGTTATATTAGCCAAATCATCTTGACAAGGTGAGCAAATAAGGAAAAGCTTACTTTTAGAGACTAAAGCTAGGATTTAAGAAATCAAGAAACTGAGGCTCAACGACGACTTAAATCTGGATTTTTCAGAATCTCAGAGAGATGGGAAAAAAATAACCTTTGCCTGTACTAACAGAATGTATGACTTGCTATTAACAAGAGAGCTATCAGTTTCTGTGGTCTGACGCACATCATACAACATAAAAAAAAAAAAAAAAAATCCATTGTTGGAAATTCTCATTGGAAAACTGAATGACAGAGCATAAAGGTTTGGTCGTTTGAGCATTTATTGGCTCAAAGCAATCTAACCCAACAGATAACTTATTTTATTTTTTAATGCTTAAAAAATTTTCACTTCAAATAAAAAATTTCAACTAAAAATAACTACTATACAATTCTAGGTTGAGACTTCAGACTTGAACTCAAAAATAAAATTAACTAAAATTAACTACTATTCTTGTTAGGATTCCATGTTCAGACTTCAGAACAAGAAAACATAAATCAAGCCAAGAGTTTGCAATGTAAAACCAGCAGACTAAAAGAATAGAACATCCTTTCTTATTGAAAACAATTCCTCCATAATATTATCATATCATTTGGTCATATGATAATACAGGTAAAACAGCACTCTTAATCTCAACAGATCCTGAAACAAGGTAGATGCCATTTATCACATTTCAATCTAAACACATTTACATAGGTAGAGGAAATGCAACTTTATAAATGGTGTAGCATGTAGGAAATGAAGCAAAAGAGGATTTAGATACTCAAGTCATTCCGAAGGACAAAATTCATGACACTCAATTATCTTGAAATAACGACTCAGTTAAGCTGAGATTGGGTGATTTCCTAGGATCAAATGCAGTGTCATGACATGACAAATAGGATGAAGCTTGCTATCACTTTACCAGTTTAAGCAGCAGTAACACTGGCTTGCATTCCAGCAAGGATAGGCACAAGTAAATCAGTACACAACATGTCCAAATATACTAGCTTTGAAAACATTTACCAAATGTGAAAAAAGAATAAGATTTGCAAGCCTTACCAGTTCAAACATGTCATGTCAAGAGTCACCATCACCTTCTGACCATTGTTAAAATCAATGAAGCAAAGCTGCAAATCAAGCTGCTCAACTGAAGATGAAAATCCATATAAAGGGTTAGTTCTGACCTTCTGAGGCATCCACTGAAATAATATGATAATAAAGACGGTATAGATGAATGCATCTAACGAGAAAAAGAATAAATACTAGATAATGCAAAGTGCGCCTAAGAAAGAAGAATGTGAAGCAATCCTTCTATGGCCATAGCAAAAAGGAAAACAAGAAATAGAGGTCGACAACTATTAAGATATAACTACTTCTCCAAAAAAAAAATATATATATATATTAAGATATAACCAACAAACTAAAACCAAAAGAAATGAAATTTGTTGTTTTTTTTTTGGACTTTGAGTATATAATGTTATTCAAGTCTAGTTTTTTCAGCTATTTTTATTTTCAAAGGTCAGTTTAATAGATAATAATTTTTATAACTAATGATTAAATATTCTGAATATATCCTAACATTAAATGGCACATCAGAAGTAAATCTAAAGCCTTAAATACCCCTCCTCCCACCTAACATGCAGCAGGGAAATTACAGTTTCCTCTTTTCTTTTTTCACCATGCTTCTCATTTTCTTTTGAACTGTAATTTTCAATTTTTGGCTGTGAATCATTACTCACAGATATGCTTCCTGCAAAAATTTAGGGCTTCACTGAGCACAAAAGTTTACTTCTGGAAGTTCCTTTTATGAGACACTTATCTCAAATTCCTCAAACCTAAATGGCATTATAAACTTCAGAAATCCAAAAGAATGTATCATTTGGATGTCAGAATACCTAGCCCACAGACAAAAGGAATTGTCATAAAAATGTATTATCAATTACCAGAGGAAGAACGAAAGCGTGTCTGGACCAAATTTCTAATTTCTAATTGTGCAGATATTATTTCTCCAACCACATCAAGCAAATTATGAAGTCGTGAACTGGTAATCTGCACAACCAAAATCGCATTAGAATTAAAAAAGCACTAATATTGAAGAGTCCCAGTTTAATGAAGTCAATTCTATGACTTCCAAAATGCTAAAAAGAATGCAGGGTGTGAGAGAGAGTTGTTTGATAGTGTTATGACGTATGTTCCAAGTATATTAAAGAGCCTGTAGCATACATATGTTGGTGCTAATTAAACTGAGAGCTTATTGGTTAAGTGATCAATGTGTTCTCATTTGAAGAGCAAAACAAAACAAAAAAAAAAAAGTTAAGCACAGAAAAATACCACAACTTGCCTGAGTTTCTAGTGCAAAACTTCTGAATCCAACATGCTTCTTTGAGGTTTTATCATTGTGAACACAAGCAAAAGCCAAGGAAGCCTCCATGTTAGGGAAATTCTAATAAACAAGAAAGAAAGTAATTCAGAATGTGGAAAGTCAGCAAAATGAATCACATACAGAAAAAAAAATGTTCGAGGCCAAAATACCTTTGCAATGATGGCGTCATTTAATATGTTTGAAACAATTATGCTCGGAGAAGTACCACCCTTTATTGCAAACCTGCATCTCATCACAACAATGAATAGTATTAAATGCAAATATTTTAATTAATATATATTTTTGCGCATTGGAGATAACAGTAATAGCATATCAACAAAGAGGGGGTCGAAATCAACAAAGAATTCAACCTTTGGCAGATTAGACCTTGATAGTTGAGAGCAATGTTTTGTTTACCGTTCCTACTCCCAAAATCATCAACTTCCCATAACTGATGAAATAACAAATAAGACAATTCTCTCAGTAAGGAGTAGACACTGTACAGTACATGTGATAAAAACAGGCAAAGTAGAATGACCTGCAAATTCTCACGTATAAACCTGCAAGTGGTTTTCTTCTTTAGTTGTTCATTTAGCAGTCCTATAGTCTCAGAACAGCTTGGCTCTCCTTTTATTTTGCAGTAATTGTGTAAAGACTTGGTTAGATTTTTAATTTTCCTATCCAAAGCCTCAAACTCCTGCTTCATTGAAGCTACCTTCTCCCTAGAACCCTGCACAATTATAAAGCAAGGACTGCAAACATTTTAAGAAGAAAAACTTAACTATGTACAATGAAGAGAAAAAAACCAAGTCACATCTACATTACTGCTGAATGTATACTGATACACATTGATATGTGAGCATTCCATCCTAAATTTTGAATGCATGTGCACTAATGAGAAAGGTACTATAATTATGGCATATTCAGAAAATTGGATAAGTGAACTGCACACGGGTTTAACTTGGCTGCGAGCAACAAACATGTTAAGAAAACAACTCCATGCCTTCTTTTGTAAGGAAATTAACCATTGGGTGGGAAGCCATGCAAAATAAAAGAGAAAGGGAGGGAGAAAGCTCCTGAATTTTCTAAAAAAATTGTCAAATCTATTCTAGATGGAAAAGAAAAATGAATATGCTGACTACTGTAGTTTAGGAAAAGATCAAAAAAATGATTACAATTCACAATATTTTTGCTAGTTGTAAACCTTTTATTAAATAATATGAGTACGTTCTCTTCGTTGACATCATAATTCTACATAATTGGCAAATGTCTAAAGGTAGACTTCATGAATCTAACAGGTCCATACCAAATAACACATATACCTCATGTTTGATGCCAGGATCAACTGTACATGAATTCCTAATATTATCAACTGTGGCATCTCTGTCCTTAGGCAAAAATAAATATCTTCTATTCAACTTCAGCATCTGAGACTTGGTGATTGCAGAGGTCAGTTCTTGTCGGCTTTTCTGCATGCAAGAATTAGAGCAGATGATGTGATATATACATCTCTAAAGAATGTAAAACATAAAAGGATGAGAGAAATACCACTAGTTTCTCACAGTTGATGGACATTAACTGCTGCCGTGCCTTTTCATATGCCAACTTATTCAGCAACATTTTTGCTTCAGCTACTCTGTAACATCTAACTCGACAGTCAGAACTTCTTAAGAGAAGTTGTATCAATATTAAAAGGACCAAAGCCATCTATATCCATGAAATCATAATAATCATAAGAGTAACCACCTTTTAAGCTGAACTTCACTGGACTCATCACAAATTTTCTGCCAATAAAAAAAAAGAATGGCAGTAGAAGGCACATTGTTAAACTAGATTTGTTATTCTTATCAACACAAGCAATGAGCACAACTAAACAAAACGCATAAATGACATGATAATCATTTTTCTTTTTTTTTTTCAGGTTTACTCATTCCTCAGACCTGAGACATTATTTGAGAACAGAGCATCTTGTACACTTTCGTCTTCTGCAAGTGAACCAAAAAATCTTGCAGCACAACAATCTGCACAACAAACAATAAAACAACATTAAAGTATGAGAAGAGAAAAACAACAAAAGCATAGCATAAAAGAAGAGAGGAGTATGTCTTACTGATTTTATATTTAGTTTATCTATTAATGGAAAGTGCAACTGCTGTGTATCCGTTGAGAACCTCTGCAAAACCTGCGAAGGCAGATGCTGAAATCAGAATGAATTGTAAGAATGAAAGGAAAAATTCTACAAGAAAACCCATAGGTTTTATTCATTTGCATTGCACCATCATGCGGTTTCAACCAAGAAGTTTTACAACACAAGGTGGGCTGCTCATATACCTATCTTATTAAACTGACTGATATTTAATTATCAATAAATAGTTTGACATTTTAGTCTGTTTATACCTTTTTGGCACATATGATGAAAACCATGGCAAATAATGCTGGTTCAAAGCTGAGTCCATAACTTATGGTTTACCTCTATGTAATAACTAATGTATCAAATTATAAAGACAGTTAGCACAACATGACAAGATGAAGATGGGTACATCTGACCTGAGTCTAATTGCATAAAGGCAATGCCCAAATATGTTAAGTCCAGTGAGATAAAAAGTAACAGTAGCATATATACGTACATCACTCCAATGGTTAAATTTTGTTTTAGAGCACTGGTTTTTGTGAATTTCTGGGGTCTTATTGATCCTCCTCACTTTATCTACATGATCTGCATCCTCGGGAATTGACTCTTCAATTCTCCTCTTCTGTAGAAAAGAGTGCTTAATATATTGTTCTGGAATTTTACTCTGAGAAACTTGCAGTTCCATATGGCAGTCAGTGTTCCTGGATCCAATGGTACTGGAGTTGTGTGACAGAGTTTCTATCCCAGCCAAGGATTGCACATTCTTATCTTCAGTGGACAAGAATTCTGATTCATTGGTTACAGCAGTGGAATTATTATTGATGGTGGCCTTACCTATTTGTACTGAGTGAATGCTAACAAGATCATCATATTGAATGTCTTGAAAGGAAGTGCCCTGATGTTCTGACAAAGACAACAAGTTTTTATCCACTGTCTTAGCAGGAGAAGAAACAAAACTATCAAGAGGGACACTTGTTTTCGTATCATTTTTTTGAGCTTGATTAACCTTGAATGAGGGTGAATCAGACTCAAAAACAACCAATCTCTGTTGCTTGGACTTCTCTGGCATCAAAATGTCTTGCTGGACTTTCTTCTGCGACCCAATGAACTGTGAAGGTGAATGGACTACAGTCATCAGCTGAGTGTCCCCCTCTTCAATAAGATTGCACGAAGACATATCCATCAGAAGTTCACCATCTTTTGTGAGGCTTAATCTGTTGTTTTTACCTGACATACCATCAATCTCTAGCCTCCTATCACTAGCATCATCCATACCATCAGTTCTATCATGCTGTCTACTGTTCTGATCAACAGAAAATATTTGCTTTTCTAAGTTAGTAACCAGGTTGTCAACATGTTTACCCTCAGAACCTTTGCAGTTTTCTTCAGCTAAAGCATCCAAGGATGAAGTTGTAGGAGAAAGGAGCTTTAACAGTCTTCTCTTTGATGTTCCAATTCCATCTTTCAAAGAACATGAAAGTGGAGAAGGCTCAAATATTTTCAAATTTGAACTGCTTTCATAAATAGGCAAAAGATTCACACCACTCTTTATATTTTCTTTGCCAAACAAAGACCCTGGCTGTTTTGGTGAAGGAGTCACATACCTTAACAGTTTGCTAGAATGTTCACCATCCAAAAACACTTTTCCCAGTTTAGCAGAGGCTGACAATATGGACCCACTTAGTCGAGATCTAGGTTGTTGATCAGAATTCTGATGAACACCAAAAATACCACTTCTACAGTTGGTACTATCTTCATAGCATCCCTTGTTTGAAATTTTTCTAGATTCATCCAGTGCAGAAGCACTCAACTGAAGCACTTTACTGTTCATGCTCTGCGAGGCACCATCAGTCACATCAGGAAATTCGGTATTCATCAAGTTCATCCTGATCGCAGGTCTCTCATTATCATCATTCACCTGCAATTGAAAAAAAAATCATTGTGAATAATCCACAACATTAATTTCCACAGAAAATATGAGATTGAGGTAAATTTTCAACAAAATTACTTGAATTTGTGGGCTTCTTCAAGTAACATGACATGAAAAGAGGTAAAATGTGGAACTGTGTCCCAAAAGCCAGAAATGACCAGCCACAATTCAACATTTCCAAGAAAAACAATTTTAGTGGAGTCATGACCGGTCATAGCACAAGAATTCAATAATACTGAAACATAAAATACATTTGTTGGGGAAGGTGTTGTGGTTAGGAGAGGGAATGAGAAATATTCTAGTTTCATGCGAAAGAAAGAATATAAATTAGAATGAAAGCTAACTGCAATGTGGCAATGAGCCAACACAAAGACAAATGGTCATCAATAAACCTACCAAGATCATGCTGAGCAGCAGATGAACAGAAGACAGAAACCAAGGTAATTACACACAGGCACCTGAGTCGGTCACCTTACAGTATGCACAATAGAAGAAACCAAAGCATATATATATATATATATTCCAAAGGAGAATTCTTACTTTGCTCAGCTGATCAGGAGTTTGCATTTGTTGATCAATATATGCATCAGCTGCCAAACTTTCATCTTTGTGAGATGTGCAACTGCCACCACCCAATAATTTTGGGTTCTCAGAATCAAAAACAGGAACATCATGTGAATCTGCCAGAAGTGCTTCCAGTGTAGGAGAAAGTTTCCCATAATCATAATTTCGTGGGTTTTTACTGATAAGACTCATGTCATTTGAATCTTTACAGTCAGTGGCTTTTTCAGCAGTAAGAGAAACTTGTGGAATTTTCTTCATGGCTTTTGTTAGTACCATCAAACTTTCAGAAGCAGAAGGAGTGGTTATATGCGAAGGTGTTTTCTCTCCAAAAGTGCTTCCTGAATCAGACCTAGCAAGACTCCGGAAATGCATGGAAAATGCTGTTGAATCCATTGTAATGTCATGATTGTCATCTGAGGCAGCAGAATCAGAAAGCTCTCCACATCTAATAAAGCTTGCTGAAACAGGCCCAGAAAAGTTGTAGTCTGAAAGATCAGCCCACGAAAGAATGCTTCAGCATTTATTCTTAAGAAATTTGTAACATAGATTATAAACATGCCAAAAGTGAGAAATGCTAACTTCATTATTTGAGCCATCTAGCATGATTGAATAGACTGTAAATTATTTGAAAAGTTATATGTCAATTTACCTACTCAAATAAACTGATTAACATTATACTATACATACATCTCAAAGTCTTGTCCCACAAACATCCATTAAATCATGATAAGTTACATCAAGCACATATACACCTCCTTCAAACAAAATTAACCAATCAACATGCGGTTTGAAAATTTGTGTTGCCAAAATGAATCACAATGATATCCAGAGTGTTTGAAATGTGAACAAGAAGGATTCAAATTATCAATGTAATACTATACTGAACATATCTTTCGAACTAAATCATTGCAATTCTAACAAAAACGAACAATAAGTTGAGCACAAACCATCTTCATTCGAAGTAGCAGATCCAACAATGCTACTTCCAGGAGATGGTGACCCAATCGGCCTCAAAAACGACTTCCTCACATTGACAATGTCGTCGTCGTCGTCTTCCACTCCACTTGGCGACATTTCTTTATAATCATCTCTATCAGCGAGGTCCCGGAAAAACCCTAAGACTTCGTTCTCTCCCTCGGATCTTACATTCCTACCGAAGGAGTTGGGAGGGGTTTCACTGTCTTCGTCCCGATTAAAGATGTGGACGGAAGTGATCTCACGGTCCGCGAAGCTCACACGCCGCGAACGCTTCTTTCTAAAAGCGATGGTTTCCTCGTCGGTCTCTGTGTTGTAGGGACCTTCACCAATTGGAGAAGCTGCGGCCATTATTTGAAACGGTAATTTCAAAAGAACTCAGGGTTATAGGTTTCCAGATTGAATGTGAACGAGAGTAAGGAACTCATGTGAAGTGGGTTTTTTTTTGCGGGAAAACACGGAAATTGTCTGGTTATTTGAAATTTTGAAGCTGAGAAAGAAGAAATGTCTAAGAGAAAAGAAGAAGAAAGGTGCGCCAACGTGTCCGCAGCGTGTCCTTCAGCGGTAATAATCATCTGAGTTGGCGGTTAATTTCACAAGTGGTACACAAAATTTTAAATTAAATAATTCAGTGACTTTGGAAAATACTAAAAAGTAGAATCGGAAAAAAAAATAAACAGTTCAGTGAGTTTTTTTATTATTATTTTTACATTGAAAAAAAAAAGTTTTTTTTAATTACCAATTAAATCTTTAAGTACATTATAAAATCACCCGATTTTTTTACTTTATAATAAAATCAACCTATTCATCATTTTCACTCAAAATTTTGACTTGTGTACAAATTTAAATTTTACCGATTCAAAATACAATTTCACCAGACTTAGTAACTAAATCATTTCATTTTTTAACTTTTGTATCAAAATGGCAAACATGCTACCATTTCCACACTTTGATGTTTAAACTAAATTGAATAATGAAAATTTATTTTTCAATCCCTTTTCTTGTTTTATAAAATTAATTTAATTGTGTTTATTAATTTAAATACAATGATTCAATTAAAATAAATTATTTAAATGTAAATTTTTTATTTTAATGTAAATTAAATAAGGATAAATTTATCTTTCATTATGAGACAATTTATTAAATTAATTAGCAAAATGAAATAAAAGTTGATGGAAGGACCTAAAAAGTTGGATAAGAACCTCAAAAAGCATATTTTTCAAAACTGAAAAACCTCAAAACAAATTAGCATATAACTAAGAAATCTCAAAGTAAAATTCACTTGAATAAAAATACAAGTGCTATATGATTAACCTAATTTCATTTCTCTTTTCATCTTTGTTTGTGTTCTTTATAAATGAACTGTCACACCCTCGCTGCCACGACTCCCACCATTAGGCCATGGTTATCGGGCGGTGTAGTTGAAAAGTGGAGTGCGCCCGTGTGAGTTATCAGATGACCTACCATGTGGTGTAGTACAAGGCCCACATAAGAAACAAGGGTTGCAGGGTGTGATAGTAGTTCGTTTCCAAGTAAAATAAATGAATCCTTTTGCCCAGTGAAAAAATAACTCGTGGTTTGTAAATTAATTAATTATTAAAATTTCAAATCATTAAAAATAAAATAAAAAATTATTTTTCAAAGTAATTACATAATTAAAATTTTTGCATAAGTATATTAAATTAAAATTATTTTTTATCATAAAAATATTTAATAATAAAATGATTGGACGGGTTTCATGTAAAATAGTGTTAGTAGGGAGCTATAAATGGAAAAAACGCGACCTAGTAATTCCTGAGACCCACTTTTGCTGATGTGAAAAAGAGAGACTCAATTAGTACTCCATATGGAGGACTACCAATAACCATGCCCTTACTAAGATCAAATCAGAAAATTGAAAATGGAGAGATTGCATGACGCTTAACCTCTAACATAAAAGAATTTATCTGGTAGCAAATGGCAAATTCAAGGCAAGATCAAAGTTGATCCAGACAAAAGCTAAAGCATGGGAAAATATGCTCTCTGAACCAAATCAAATCCCCTCCTATATAGTAACAAGATCAAAAGCACATCAAACAACACTACACTAACAATAAGAACCTCTTAAATTGTAGGTATGTAAGGTTGTGCTGTCTTCATGAATTTTCACAGCACAGATGATTAAAAGTTCAAACCCTCAGTTTCCAATCAGATGCACCAAATCACTGGAGAACATCATCACTCCCAAGACTCAAAAAAATCCGAGGCTCAACCATACAGTGCACGCCATGGCTCTTTACTGTTTTTCAACATGTTTGGTGGATTCCACAAGCTTTTCTCCCTCAGAAAGCACAAGGAAGTAGTCTTTGCCAAAAGCTCGCCTATCTCATACAGTATCTGGAAAATTACCATGATCAATTAACATATATAGACTAATTTTGCAGTATTTTCATGTTGCAAAGCAATGATTAAGTGAAAGATTTCAGTTTCATTACATTCTAATATGATAATTGCAATTCTATCACTTGGAAATCACTAATCAAATTTGTTCAGTGTTCTTGAAGAATGAATACCTCAAGTTCTTCAGCTGCTTTATCTGAAATGCTTTGATTTCTTTGCCCAATGAGAATAGAAGTTGGAAATTTCAAGACACGGGCCAACTGAAGCAAGCAGGCCAAAGGTTCATAGTGGATCTGTGGCAATGATTGTGGCTTATGGGTTCTAGAAGCAATGGCTTGAGTTATATCCGTATCAGGACCGATTTGTAAACCATAAACTGAAACTTTGCCATCATTTGCAGAGAAGATTTTGTTCTCCCATTTAAGTTTTGACGCACCAATAAGTGGAACTATAAGTGTCGGTAGGTCTGAAGCTCCTTCCCCAATTATTTGTGTCAAAACTTCACTTACAGCACACACCAAAATTGGTGGCTCATACTTCTCAAGAAGCAAAACTGATACCTGTTAGATCCATATGTGCTATAAAGTGAGAAACAGCTTCTAGTGATCTGTACAAGATGTTTTAAACCTCAATTTTTTTGTTTACTAAGGGCCCCTTTGGAACAAAAACAAATGAATTCCACAAAAGTTTGTGGAATTCAACTGTAAACCCACATTGTCATGTTTGGAAGACCAAAAAAATGGATGTGATGTTTAAATTAGATATTTTTAATACATTAAATTCGTTTGAAAATGAATTTGATTAGGTATGAATTATAAAACCCTAATTCGGGGTACAGATAATTCAATATATAAATTAGATACTATACAAAATTAAGCAACGCAAATGACCTCTTATCAATATGCACAGACTAATACTGTTAGGACCTAAAACTAGTTGATTGAAGAACAACGATCCATATTCTTGATTGAGAATTCTTGCCAAGTCTGGGTGTATATAAGATTGATCCACAACACTAGTATATCCTAGCTCATGTGACAGGGCAAAGCAAGAAATTTCTGAACTTCACCCCCACTAAATGGGAACAATGTTTCAGTGAGTTCAATTACCACAATTAATTGTAACTTGATTCTGGATCATTCTTCCAACCAACATTGTACTCTCGTTAGACACTTATCTATAATGTAAATGCAAAAATTCCCTATGTACGACCTATCCATGATATGCAAATATAACATATACAGAGTACACCAGGAAATGCACGCTGCAGTGTTCATAGACTGTAAACATAAAAATAAAAGAAAAACATATATGATATATGAAGCTCTTGTTCTCAAAGATAATGGCATGAACATCATATTCTCTAATCATTTCATTAGGGTAATAATCTTGTCCGGTTTTGGGCACAAATATCAACCATTGTTCAACTCTCAAGTGTTTATTGTGTATATGAATAATTTATAATCAGCATACAGACAAAGTATAAGCATTTATTATACAGAATATTGAATGCAAGAAAAGAAGGAAAGCAATACCTGATAATTTCCAGCACTGTCTACGAAATTATTTATACTTCCTTTTGCTTTATGATCTTCGACCCCAAATCGGGCCAATGATAGTTCGAATGATTCTTCTCTGTGGTGAGAAAAAGAAGATGATGAGAAAAAGCAAAGCACGGTCAAGATAACCGCATTTCAGAAGGAGAAAGGTGGAGATATTTGAACTTACAGTCTTTGAGAAGTGTTGATAGTGTTTGGGTAAAGTGCAGTAGCAATTGCGGTGGCGAATCCATCTTTGTCATCGAATAAGAATATTATCTTTGGAGCCACCTTAATCATGCTTCACAGTCTTTCACTTCTGCGATTCGATTTGAGGAGCAATGAACTCTCTATGAAGCCTAGAACTGAAAGCGAAAGATTAGGAACAAATAATTTCTTTAAGATCCTTGAAGTTTGGAGTAATCTGGTTTCAGGTCCTAATATTTTGAAGAATAAATTTATATGTACTCCAATTCTACTGTTAATTAATGCAGCATTGGATCATTTCAAATTTTTTTTATTGTTTCCATCTTTTTTTTTTAAATAGCTATAAATAACGAAATTGCCCCATTTATATTTTGCCATTTTATTTTATTTATTCACTTCAAATATTTAAATGTCATTCATTAAAAAATTAAGTTAAGAAGTCTAATAAAACGAGGGATAAGTTAACTAATCTCACCATTATTAATGATGTAGAAATAGTTATGTTGGTGCATCCTCCGGCAGTGATTCATGAAATTTTATATGCTGATTATTTAAAGACGGTGAAAATGTAATTTTGAGTAATACTATCTTGAGTATAATAATAAGTTAAAATCTTAAATGGAAAAATTACAATATTATCTCCATATTTCACTCAATATACAATTTTTTTTCTCTGTATTTTTTTAAATATTTCATATTCTAAAAAGTTATACTATTTTGTTTATTTCTTTTCAGAAACATTTACTAAAATTAATAAATTACATCTCATTTAAATTATTTATTTACCCTAATTATAAATATAAAATTAGTTTTAATTGAAATAACACCAATATACTATAAAAACTAAAAACAAATTGGTTAATTAAATGATATTTTAGCATTTTCATCAAATATATATTGTTTCAATTAATGTAATATTTATAATCAGCTGAAAAAAAAAAATTAGTTAATTGAATGATATTTTAATATTTTTATTAAATATATGTTGTTTCACTTTAAAACTAATGTAATATTTATAATAAGAGCAAATAAACAATTCATATGAAATAAGATTTATTAATTTTTATCACTATTTCTAACAAGAAATGACAAAATTATATAATTTTTTTAAAATACAAAAATAAAAAGTATATTTAAAAATATACAGAGACATAAATAAAAATTAAATAAATTAACATTCAATCAAATTATTTTCATTATTACCGGTATATATAACTTATATATGACAATACAGATGGCTCATTTTTTTCTCCAAATAAACCCTAACCACCACTATTATTTCTTTCTCCAGCAGGAAAAATAAGAAAATCAAACGGTAATCAAAAGAAAAATGAGAAAAACACTTATTCAAACAAAAATGAAATGTAAAAAGAAGAAGAAAGTACTTTAGAACTCAGCAGGCATAAAGGTGGCGAAGGATTTCTGCAAACTCCAACCAATGCAGCAAGTAGCAATATGGAAGTCAGAAATAATGAAAACCGCAAATTGCAATATTTAATTCACAATTTGGAAATATACATACACAAAATATTTTTAATTCATTTAATAAAAAGGTAAAAAGTTATTTTTAATATGAAATGTACTTTTTACTACATAATTAAATAATGTGCTATCGATTACTATTCAATGCAAATTCCTTTTTAATAATTGAAAATACAATTCCAAATTAAAAATTCCAATTTGGATATATATATATATATATTTTAATGAAAATGTAACGAAGGCACAAAACGATCATTAGTAGAAAACGCATGGAGGTAGCAGAGTTACTGTAGCTGGCGCGAAATCCCCATCAGATCTCTCTTATTGCACCCACAGATCGCCGGTCGAAAAACGTTTTGCTTAACGCTAGAACTTGAAATTCATTTTCTTCTGTTAACCAAACGAGCTACCAAAGACGAAGACAGATGCAGAAAACAGCGCAATCATGGTTTACTGGAGGTCCTAGCAGCTCATCTTCCTTCAAGGATCCACAGCTATCCAAATCTTCAACTTTGCTTGCTGATTGGAACGCTTATTCTGCTTCACAGGATTCTGATTCTTCGGCTCTAGGGTTTGATCTGGAAGCTGCTGTTCGCACTACCAGTAATAAAGTCACTGGCACTTTCAACGTGTAAACTTCCAGTCCCTAAATACTTGAATTCTCTGTTTTATTGGTATTTGTTCAATTTGTATCTTTTCTTTATATGATAATTAAGTTCTACTGAGGATTTTTTGATTTTTTAGATCTCTAATTGCTGTAGCTGTAGTGGATTGTAGCAGAAATTTTTTAAAAATTACTTCTTCTTTCTAATGATGAGCTAGAATTGTGAACTAGGATTCATGGGTTTTCTCAAACTGGATACTTTGATATCAAGAATCTGTCCTGCATCTTGTAATAACAGTGCGTTTTTAGAATTGATTTATTGTGACTCTAGAGCTTGGACAATTGGAATCTAAGATTTTGCCATTTGTTGCAAATTTCATTTTCCACTTTTTCGGAGAAGCCTGCCAATTTATTTCATAGAGGCTTGGTCGGAGTAATCTCCTTTAATTTTTAATTTGAACCAATTTTTTGTTCAGGGTTTCACAAGGAGTAAGAGATTTGCCTGGCAATTTTCAGTCTGCCACCAATAATGTTCCTTCTGGAAAATCTCTCATGTATTTTGGCATGCTTCTTGCTGCTGGAGTATTCTTCATTTTTATTGCATTTACAATGTTCCTTCCTGTTATGGTGTTGGTGCCTCAGAAATTTGCTATCTGCTTTACTATTGGCTGTGTCTTCATTGTTGGTTCATTTTTTGCACTTAAAGGCCCCAAGAATCAGCTTGCGCATATGTCATCTAAAGAGGTGCATCTTTCACAGTGCTTATATTAATTATTTGAAGAAACGACTAGATAGCTGTTGCTTGTGTTAGAATCAATTTACACTTTTTTTTTTTTCTGTAAATGATATGTGTTTGTATTCTTTTAAACAGAGGCTTCCTTTTACACTGGGATTCATTGGTACCATGGTCGGAACCGTATATGTCTCGATGGTCCTTCATAGTTACATTCTTTCGGTGCTCTTCTCAATTTTGCAGGTACGAAAACGTTTCAATTCTTTTTGTTTCTTTGAATTCATTAATCATGGGATTTAAATAGCTAAGCTCTGTGAAATTAGGAATTAAAATGGAGTAGTTGGTTATAGTTTACTGATCTAGTAACCCAATTGGAGACAAAGAAAGTCGAATTAGATATACTATTCATTATCATTTGTTAATTTTGCTTTTAGTATATGAGTTAATGCCTTGCGCTTTGCTTAAAATGGAGTACTTGGTTATAGTTTCCTGATCTGCAACCAAACTTGAGACAAAGTGGATTGAATTAGATATATTAACGATCATCATTTTGATTTTGGTAATATGATTTAATGCCTCGTGCTTTGCTTAAAAGAGAGTTATTTAAAGAAATATAAAAATTGAAATTTCAAACACTTCCCACTTGTATTTTTTTTCCATTTTCTTCCTGTCCAAACTGAAAATGCCTCTTGATTTTCAGTCATCACAGAGTGTAAACTTGTGCTCCAAGATATATACTGCTCTGCATGTCAGTTAGGCAGTGATGTTTATCTAGAGTATTGGGTGCATTTAGGCGTGCCAAGTAATTTTTATTGCTCCTATTTTCCAAAGTTGTGTGGAGCTCTGAAGTGTTTTATTGTCATCCATATCTTGATTGGTTCAGGGTACTTTTTCAATTTGGAGAAACCATAGAGTTTCCCTACTTAGCTGTTTTCTTTATGCTGCTATCTGAACACTATACCTCTAAGCTATCCCCACCCAATCATGGATCCTGAAAGTCAGCAATATTATCATATATGACAGTACATGGTTTCGTCAGAATTTGATACAATTTGCTTCCACTTTTCTTTTTTTTTCTTTTTAACATCAATCTAGATATGCCGAAAATCACCCTTTTTTTTCTTTGCTAGGTCCTTGCTCTATCATACTATGCCATTTCCTACTTTCCTGGAGGATCTACTGGGCTGAAATTTATTTCTTCAAGTTTAACCTCTTCTGTAATGAGATGTTTTGGAAGATGATGTGATGTGTTTTTTTGCTAATATTTTTTCTTTGATAATTTATAGAGTTCTTATATTGTTTTGTAAGATAGGAAATGTGCTTTGGAAAACAGAAACAGATCATACTCTTATTGATTATTTGGAACTAACATCTTTATGAATTTTAACATGTTTTTCTCATATGGTTTTAGAAGTAATTCAATGCAAGATGATGGTATTTACATGTATATTTCCTTCTGTCGGATCGCAGATATTAAAATTTTCATTCTGCTTAACAAAAATTGTTTTAGAATACTAAGAACTGGGCATTTGTAAAATAATTTGGATGACTATATAACAACTGCACAGTTTACAGCTACGGAGGATCGTGAAAATATAATGAAAATTTACATCAACAAAGGTGTCCAGATCCAGACAATATGATATAATCTGGGAATCGCATCCTTATTCAATCTTCCATGCATACAAAAAAAGGCAAAATTCAGGTTGTGATGCAATGCTTTTTGTCGAAAAATACTTGCTCCCATCGCTGGTATCGCTTGCAGCACAGGGGCTACTGTCTTTTTCATCCTCTTCACCTTCAGACGGTGCTCCCGGTTTGAATATGAACAAGCCATTTCCTGTTGGTGCATTATTGAACAACCAGTCATGAACATCCCAGAAAACGTGGACCGGTTGTGTATTTACCATTACAGTTTGATTTCCTCTGAATTTCCATTGCAAATTCTTGATATGGATCACCACAAGTCCATCTATGCTAATCCACATCTCAGGGTCTTTAGGCCCTGTCGTCGAGCTCTCCACGACGATGTCGTGTTCTTGCTTCCTCTGGTCGAATTTAGCTCTGGTTGAGAAAGATTTCTTGGCAAATACATTTTCCTTCTTGTAAAATAGTATAGCTTCAGAAAGTGCAGGTCTTGCTTTTGTTTTTTTATAAACCTTCTTTTTCTGATCTCCAAGCAATAGCACAACTTCGCCATCTGCAACTAAAGCGACATAATAATCGCTGCACGGCTCAGGGCTACCGGAAAATCTAGCTGATCGTAGATCCCAATGGATATCAACTGAAGATCCTTCGAGCTCAAACGACTTGCAACCTTTTTTGCTCCAAAAAAGCCACGGTTTAAGATCAATCTTACAACTGTAACAAATTTCACCGCCTTCTGGGTTATTGAAGATGAGACTAAGAGAATGATTCATTAGATTCTTACACCATAAAACTGTAACATTACAAGAAAATTTGGAAATGTTGGTCTGGTAAACGCAGGTTACGGTGCTCTGAGGTGATTTGGGGGTAGCTTCATCTGAAAGCTTTTCTGTCAAATGTATATTAGATTGAGCTCCCACTGAGAAGGCTCTCAATGGATGTGCAAATGACATTGTTATGATAATATTACTATCACCTTTCTTGTGTTACAAGCAACATCCAGAAAAAGAAAATATCCACCATTCTTCTCACATATTCAATCTTTTTGCATGGTGCTAACTCTTGATTAAATCCCTCATCTTTTGGGATTAAGGCAAGAACAGAAAAACTTGTATTCTTCCGACGAAAATCGAACCTAAACAATCATACCTTCAATTTTTTCTTTCTTTAATATTATTGCAGAAACATAGACAGAAAAGGAATTTTTTCTCTTAGGATCTTTTGTTTGGAATAATGAGACTTTTTTTTTCTTCTTATTTTCTTTCTTTTTTCTCTCAGAAAAATCTGATTAGGAAGAATGGTTGATGAAAAAGGAGTTGGTTGGTCAATGGAGATAATATCTTAATTTAGAGGCTGCTGTAACAGCAAAGCTAAAATGAAATGTGCGGTTAATTTTGTTTCGAATCATAAATAGTTAATTTCTTTCTTAATTAGTTAAATGGGTAAAAGATTTGGGTTGACTGATATGCTTAAATTTATTTTTTTTAACAATAAAATTCTAGATAATCTCATTAGAATAATTTAACAATTGCAAATTTCAAGCGGTAGAATACTTTTTATTAACTCAAATCAAGCCTTACAAAATTATCAATCTATGAGAATAAGCATTAGAAAAAGCAAACTTAGCTAAACATTGCACTGACTTATTCGTTCAAGCCTAAATATTAATTATTAAGCACTTTCTAATTTAAAAGACAATTATTTACCTCTCTGTCTAAATTTTCAATCTACTTATAAGTTCATTTTATAACAACAGAAAAATAGTGCTTTTGAATAAGTACTTTTTATAAGTAGAGAGGATAAAAGTCGAAGCAGTCTCAAACATATATAGATAGGTTTTGGGGAGCCTAATCCACAAAGACAACCCCGGCCCATATTTTGCTACGTGTTTCGGTGTTTATTCCTGACCCTAACATCGCTAGCAACCGTTCTTCACTTCCCTCTTTTCTTCTTCCGTTTTCACTTTCCTTCGTTTTCTCGGCAACCAATCAGTGGTACTCCGTAATTTATAGATCCTCAGTTTTGCCTTTCCTTTGCTGGTTGGTCACTAGTAAAACCAAAAAGGTCATTCTTTTACATAGAGATGGGGGCAAAGGCAAAGAAAGCGCTAAAGAAGAACTTGCAACAAATTTCTGCTTCTAAATTATCTAAAGAAAGAGATACAGCTGATTTCTTGGTACTTAAAATTTTACATTTTCTTCAAATCTTGTTGTTTATGTTTATTTTCATTTTTAATTTTGCGTTGTTTTCTGTTTATTTTGGGCATTAAGCCCTTGGAAGGTGGAGCTGGACGCAAGATACCAGAAGTAAAGGAGCAGAAAAATAAAGCCACTGTATTGTATATTGGTAGGATACCGCATGGTTTCTATGAGAAAGAAATGCTAGGTATGCTTTCTTTTACATTGATTCAATTATTTGGTTATTTATGTTAAAAAAATTAGTGCATTTCATTGTTTTTTTTTTTGTTTGAGCTAATTAGTTCTATGATGCAGCTTATTTTTCCCAGTTTGGTACTATCAAGAGATTGAGAATTGCTAGAAATAAGAAGGTTAGTCTTATGAACACATATCTAATGCTTAGAATTTTTAGTTCTGATTTGAGTGATTTTGTGAACACATAAGGAAGCTATTGGATGGATGGAGGTTCATTGAAATTTTCATGTATTCAAAATGCATTATTCCGCAGATAAGGCTGGATTAAGTTAGTTTGTAGTTTTTATATTAAGAATTTTATTTTATTTTTTCAGAAATTATATAATGCAAGTCTATTTGAATTCTGTTCGGGATTTCAACTAGTAGTATGCTTTTGTTTCTTAGAAACAATAATAGGTCCTTTAACATTTGGTAATCTAAATTTTCATTATTTAGTGTTGCAATGACCCTTGCATGTCAATCTTGAGTTCCTGATTATTAAATAAACTAGGTTTCAGAAGTTTTCTTAGTAGGCAAGCTGATTCTCAGTGAGTAGCCTAGTTCTTGCGTTATCTAACATGATCTCCAATTCTTACTTGATACGATGAAAATTTTTAGAATCATGTTCCAGATTTGCTTCTGGTTTGATTATAATTGTGAACTCATTTACAATTTCAACACCTTTTGGTGGTAGTAATTGTTGCGCCAACAACTTTTTTTTGTTTCGCAGACCGGAAAGTCAAAGCACTATGGATTCATTGAATTTCAGGACCCTGAGGTAAAATTCATTGTGCTGCGAAGCATTTGCAGTATGTCATTTTATATTGCTTCTTGTCCTAACTTTTTGCTGATTTCAGGTGGCAGAAGTGGTTGCTGATTGCATGCATAATTATCTGTTATTTGAGCATCTTCTGCAAGTTTATCTTATTCCTCCAGAGCATGTTCATCCAAAATTGTGAGTATTTTATATTAACTGGATGCCAAGTTCTATAATTTTACATAGCATAGACTTGATATAGCATCATGTAGTGATTTTTGTTCATGTTTACCATTATATTTTTCTACTCCTTAATAAAGTGATGGGCTGCTTAGAATGATATTTTCTCGGAGAGTCTGGTTACAGGACTTCTGATATCTAACTGATTAGATTAGTAGAAATGTTTTTTCCATTGTTAAATTCTTGATACATTAATTTGAAAGCTCCTTTTTATAATGTTGAATGTGGCTTTTTGCAATGCTTATTATTAGCTTTAGTGGTTATTTATGTACATGGAAATCATTAGTTTATTGTTTTTGTGCTTGTTTTGGCTCCAATTTCATTATTCACCTAACATGGCACAAACATGAATTACCACCCCATTCTAACTATTGTGGTACACAGGTGGAAAGGTTTTAATCATCGATACAAACCATTGGACCAGGTTCAAATTGAACGAAAACGACAGAACAAAGTAAAAATTGTTGTTCTTAAGTAATAATTCTTGCAGATTAGAAGTAATAGGGCCTTTTTTTTTTTCCTTCTAACTTAAAAAATCAACCATTTGTTTGCATGGCTTCAGGATAGAACCCTTGAAGAGCATAAGAAGTTGGTAGAAAAGATTCTGAAGAGAGAACAGAAGCGGAAAAAGAGAATAGAGGCTGCCGGTCTGGATTATGAGTGCCCAGAAATTGTAAGAAAGCTCTTTTTTTTTTTTTTTTTTTTTTTTTTTTTAAATGCAGAGGGGGGGTTATAAATTTTAACCATGGGGGGGTGGGGGTGGGGGAAGAGAGGATTGCACGGTCCGGGAAT
>CANUEY010622873.1:0-18994 GCA_948099555.1 Croton setiger
TAATGCATAGCCTGAGTTGTTAACGTATGAAATGAATTCTTTTTTATCATAAAATTGTAAAACAAATAATAAAAGTAATATGTTTTTTGAGTATATACATGCTTCATACAACTGTGCTTATATATATTAGTTTAAAAAAAAATTCATTTCTTTGAGTAATGTATGATTATCAAGATGGAAAATGTTGTATGGTTCTTGCTTCATTTTTCTGAATTTATTTTTGACTTCGTCTTCCTTTATACCGTGTGATCTTTAAAAATTTATTCTGAGAATATTTTTTTTGTATTATTTATGGTAGATATGGCTTCTTGGATGCAAGTTTAAGTGCAATGTGTTTCTCATTGTGCTGTAAATACGCAGGACAAGATTATTCAAGGAGAAAGTGAAGATGAAGAGGCAGAAGATCGTACATCTCGTATGTTTTCTTCTTAACAATGGTAATCATTGAATGAATTGTTTTGAAAGTCCTATGATCTGCATTTCCACTGCTTTATTAATTAGTATTTTTTTTAACCCAATAAGCAATAGACTTCATGCTTATTTTGATTTTTCATGAACATGTAAACAGATGATCTAGCTGGAGTTAAGGTGCTCCATGGCATTGAAAAGGTGATAGCAGGTGGAGCAGTTGTTTTGACCCTTAAAGATCAGAAATATACTTGCAAATGGTGATATTAATGAAGGTATAACTGCTGGTGTCGCTCTCTAACGTATTATACCTAAGTTCCCTGAAATGACTAAACATTTTTGCATGACAGAGGTTTTTCGTCTGATGTGACAGTGATTGACATGCTTGAAAATGTGGAAATTGGAGAACAAAAGCACCGTGATGATGCTTATAAGGCTGCAAAGAAGAAGACAGGACTTTATGATGATAAGTAATGCTAAAATCAATAATGTATTTTGTTATTAAGTTATAGATATTCTTAGTCACTGGCTAATTTGGTACATGCTAAATGTTATAGGTTCAATGACGATCCTGCATCGGAGAAGAAAATATTTCCACATTATGATGATCCAGCTGCAGATGAGGTCAGATTCTTCCACCATGTCTCTTAACTTTTTCTGTGTGCTTGGCCTCTGAATTAATTTTTAATACATATGTTTCTTATGATTGGATTGATGAAAGGGGACGCTTCATTGGTGAATCAGAGAAGAAACTGGAAGAGGTATGTCAGTTTCTGTCTTTGTTGTGATTAAGATGAGTTCTCTGAACTTATTTTGTTTATTACCTTTTTTTGAAAATTTATTTATAATTTTGATTTTTAATATGCAAAGTACACTTCCAATATGCAGCTCCGCAGAAGGCTACAAGGTGCAACCTCAAATAATCGCTTTGAAGATCTTAGCTCATCTGGGAAAATATCATCAGATTATTATACTCATGAAGAGATGCTTCAATTTAAGAAGCCTAAGAAAAAGAAATCCTTGCGAAAGAAGGAGAAGCTAGATATAAATGCCCTTGAAGCTGAGGCTGTCTCTGCTGGATTGGGTGTTGGTGATCTTGGTACTCGAAATGACGGGAGAAGGCAGGCCATTAGACAGGAACAAGAGAGATCTCAAGCAGAAATGCGAAGTAGTGCTTACCAGTCTGCATATGCCAAAGCAGATGAGGCTTCGAAATCCTTACGGCAGGAACAGACACTTCGCACCAAATTTGATGAAGATGAAAATTCAGTGTTTGCAGAAGATGATGAGGATCTTTATAAATCTTTAGAAAGGGCAAGGAAAGTAGCTCTCAAAAAGCAAGAGGAGGAAGCATCTGGTCCTCAAGCAATTGCTCGCTTAGCTGCTGCCACAGCCACCACCAACAGTCAACCTACTGATGATCAAAACCCTACAACTGGGGAATCAGAAGAAAACAAGATTGTCTTCACAGAGATGGAAGAGTTTGTTTGGGGACTCCAACTGGATGAAGGTATTATTATTTGCTTTTTTTTTCTTTTGCATTACTATTAGAGTTTTTTTCTTTTTTTTTTTTTTTTTTTCAAGCAAAAAGGTTTTGGGTAACAGCTAGTCAACTTGATTTAGTACAAAATAATGGCTTGCCAATTGGAAGAACTTCCATATGAATATGTTTTGAGCTGTCTGGCAATTGTGTTTATCTGACTTAGATTGTGTAATTGAATTATAACCAAAGGAATCTTGTTATTGTTATTTATTCAGTTCCAGTTTTGGTCTCCCCAAATGCATTATGTATGTTTATATAGTTTTGAACCATGACCAAAATATATCAGCTGAAATGTTAGTTTTTGTTATTAGTATTCTAAAATCTGGGTTACAGGTCATCAGTCGTACTGCTCTTTGATGTGCTTATTAAAAATGAGGGTTGTATTTGCATATGTTGGAAAAAGAAGTTATTTGCTGCTTTTTCTCTTTCAGAGTCCCATAAGCATGACAGGGATGATGTTTTCATGGATGAGGATGAAGCATCAACAGCTCCTGATCAAGAGAAAAAGGATGAAGCTGGGGGGCAGGCAGAAGTCGAAGACACTGATAAAGATGAAAACCCTGTTAATGAAGATAAGGATGATATAGTCCCAGATGAAACCATTCATGAAGTTGCTGTTGGGAAGGGATTATCTGGTGCATTGAAGCTTCTGAAAGAACGAGGCACACTTAAAGAAACTGTTGAATGGGGTGGCAGAAACATGGACAAGAAAAAGAGTAAACTGGTTGGCATCGTAGACAATGATGCTGTCAATGAAAAGTTCAAGGACATCAGGATTGAGAGAACCGATGAATTTGGGCGTATTGTAAGTACTTTTCATTCATTAATTAATTTGCAGCTATCTAGAGTTTCGGTGTGTTGATGGCATGCTGAGATTTGACCTTCCATTGAGCTAAGCCAGTGGAGAATTTCTGTAGCATAACTTGATTTGTAGGTTTCTCTTTAAACAAATGTCATTATTCTATTTGCATGAATTTGTTTAGCCTTTGAGGGAAGTACATCTGTATATGTCTTTAGGTGCTTGATTTGGATAATCTGAGATGTGCTTTGGAACTGTCATTCTAGGAGTAATTAATTTTGGTAATTACCGACAATATAAGAATCTGTCTTCACATAGTTTGAGTCTTGTTATGGCATGTAATACATAACTTCTCTGTTCACATTTTTAATGGAAGTCAACGAGCAGAAATTAAAAAAGAAACCAACTGTCACTGCTAGGAGTATTTATTTTTGGAAATTACCGACAACATAAGAATCAGTCTTCACATAGTTTGAGTCTTGCAATGGCATGTAATACATAATTTCTCTGTTCAAATTTTTAACGGAAGTCAACAAGCAGAGAAATTAAAAGACAAACCAGTACTGAATCAAAGTAGCTGTTTGTTAGATCCTGTTATGCTTGTATAACTGTGCCCCTTTATGATGTATTTGTGTCTCCCAAGGATGACTGCGAGTGTGGTGTGCAATTTTGAAATTTTGTGCTGGCTGAAGACATTGTACTTCATCTTATGACTTTGGATTATCTACTCATTTTTCCAGATGACTCCCAAGGAAGCCTTTAGAATGATTTCTCATAAATTCCATGGCAAGGGGCCTGGCAAAATGAAGCAAGAAAAGCGCATGAAGCAATACCAGGAAGAACTGAAACTAAAGCAAATGAAAAATTCAGATACGCCATCTTTATCTGTGGAGCGGATGAGGGAAGCTCAGGCTCAATTGAAGACACCTTACCTGGTACTCAGTGGTCACGTTAAACCAGGGTAAGATTTATATTTCTGTATGACATATTATATATATTTTACTATTGACTGCAGAGTTTTCCCAGGGAATGTGAATAAATGCGAAGAAGTAAAATAAGTTGGATATTTGCTTGCTATGATAACCTGACAGATTTGTTTTGTCTTCATGAATAATTGATGGATTGAATCTAACTAGATCTTGACTCCAAAATTCTTTTTGTTCTTGTTTTATTTAAATATTGCATTTAGTTTATGCTTGTGGGAATTCTGCAAAATTTAGTTTTCATAAGTGAAGAATACAGCACATCTTCCAGAAGTGCCACAATGTGCTTTATATGTGCTGCATAGTTTGGATATATCCATGTGTATCCAATAGTTAACGCTAATTTTTATTTTCTCTTTCATTTGCATTACAGGCAAACAAGTGATCCAAGGAGTGGTTTTGCAACTGTTGAGAAGGATCTTCCTGGGGGCTTAACACCAATGCTTGGTGACAAAAAGGTCAGTCAATTCTTTAATTAGCTTGCATGGTATAGTTACATGTATGGCCTTGCTTTTTCATGGGGTTTTTTGACCACTCTGTAAAATTTGAAAACCCTAGAATTAGCATGTTGTTGAATGCTGTTGTGGAGGTTTGTCTGGAACAAACTTTCTTGCAGAAAACATTCTCCTAAAAACATTTGCAACATGTTCTTGAGCTGCTGACGAACTTCCATCAGTTGACAGCTATCATCTCCTATCATTAACAGTGACTGCCAATAACCACAATTTATTTCTCTCAGTTTTAACAAAAATTTAATTATAGGTCTGTAAGTCTAAATATTTATAGAATCTAAATTCAAACTGTTAACATCTTCCAACAAAATATTAATATAACAAAACAATGGAAAGCAAGTTTGAAAAGTATCTGGTAAAGAAGAAATCTTCTTCTAGAGTTTATTTTCTGCAGAACACAACAAATGCAGCACCTACCAAGAATGTCTTAACTACCAAATAGTGGATGTGATTTGTGTAAACATGAATAGTAAATTTAGGATTATATGGTTCTTCCAATTGTATTTGTTAGGAACATATGGTCAATTTAAAAAAATTATTTTTATTTGAATTAATTTTAGTTATTATTTGGAGGAAAACAATAAACCCTGGTAAGCCTTCGTCATTTGCCAGAATGTTAGGTGGGTCGTAGCATAATTTCCTATTAGTAGTTGGGTCATCGAGAGAGATTCCAGAAGATGAGACTACAAGAAATGCTGTAATTCCCGCATTTGGTACATGAACGTGCAAATATTTAGGTATTTGAACTAATATTTATTATCTAAAGTCCAATACAATGTAAGTTTAAGCTACAAACTCAGAATACTGACCCCATAACAAAAATTCCTGCATTTGCCAGTGCAGTGTATGTGATATTGATACCTAAGGTGCAGCATATCAAATGGGAAAACACCAATCTCTTTCAATTGCTGAGAAACAATAACACAAATGATCTCTTCATTTGCTTTTGTTTTTGTTGGGTTATTCTGTGTACATGTTATTTCTGCAGTTAACATGCAGATACTCAATTTTCTTCAGGTTGAGCACTTTTTGGGAATAAAACGCAAGGCTGAGTCTGGAAATTCCAACCCACCAAAGAAGCCTAAAACTTGAAAAGGTACGAGTTAATGATCTCAGGGGTTATTTGAACAGCAATTGCTGCTAAAATCAGGGAGGGTATAGGCATTGTATTGCAAGCAACACATCAAAGTATTGATGATTCTTGTGCTTTAAAAAATGTTATTTTTCTCATCAATATATGATACAAATTTTGTTAAAATTTCATTTTTATGTATAGTTTTTGATACAGCCCGGAAATATCACATGTGAGATTGTATATTTGATTTAACGGCAGCGAAGTTGATTCCAATTTCTCGATCCTGTCCAGGGCCTGATGTAATCTCTTTTTAACGATGGGATTAATTAATAAACTGATTGATTAGATGGGTCAACCTATGAAATCCATTTTTATTTATTTCAATAATAGGGTTAGCTGTTTATCAGACGGGTCACTTTAACATAGTTGTGTGTTTCTTTTTAGGTTATTAGCCTTTTAAGACAGTGGTCCTATGTTTATAATTAGTTTTAAATACTATTATTATGCTAAAGTATTATGAGCAATTATCAAATCAAAGTCGAGGGATACTTACAAATTGGAAACTGAGTATGAGGAGCTCTTTAATGCGACCTCCTAAAACTAATGGCCAAGTTTTAAATTGAACTTTGCACTTTCCTAAGGCTCTGGAGTCTGGAGGATCAAGTCTACTGCATGTCTAGAACTTGCTGCTTGAAATATTTTGGGCTTTTAGCAAAATAACCCGGAACATAGTTTAGCATTTTGGGGCAGCACAAAGGCTGCAAATGAGTTGTTCTAAGTTCTGTCAAGCTTGTTTTGATTAGTTTTGAGCTGATTTTAAATAGAGAAGATAATGTAAATTGCAACTTTTTAAGATTGTAGTTAATTAAATATTCATAATATTTCAAAAGTTAAGTAAATAACTTTTTGTGATATTGATGCTTATATTTCATAATATTTTTTTTTTATAATTAATTTTATACCCTTAATTTTTTATATAACAATCAGTATGTAAATTGACTTTTACATACTTATTTTTTATGACAACTATTTTTATACTCCTAAATTATTTTTATATATTAATCAGTGTGTAAATTAATCTTTTACATACTATCAATATGTAATTTGAATATTTATGACAATTATTTGTATATCCCTGATATTTTACATATCAATTAATAAGTAAGTTGATTTTTACATATCATTGATATGTAAATTGATTTTTTTAACTATTATTCTCATACCCCTAAATTATTTTTACATACCAATCAATATACAGATTGGTTTTTTACATATCATTAGTGTGTATATAAAAATTAAATTTTACATACCTAATAGTATGTAAAACTAGTATAGAAATTTTTTTTATCACATTTTGATAAAGAATACTAGAATATTATTTTAATTTATATTAACAATATTATTCTTAATATTAAATTTGAAAGGATTTCTCATAAATATTAGTATATATTCTTATATTAGATTTCTCTATTTTATTTTTCTAATATAATTTCAATTCTTCATATATTTTTAAGATTAGATTTAGTTTGTCTATATAAAAGGTGGTTCATACAATATTTTATGCATCTTACAATTTTTCTTCTTGTATTTGACAATTTTTCTTCTAATTGATGGTAAAATCTTAAAGATTCAATTTATTATTATTAATTTAATTATAATTTTATATTAATGACTAATGCTGAAATAAATTATCTTTAATTTTTAAAAACTTTTAGGTGTTTTACAACTGAATTACAGCATAATAAATATTTGAAAATAATACACTATTATTTTCAAATAAATAGTGTTAAAGCATCGCTTAATATAGGAGTTATACACTATATTTTTTTTTGGGAAATTGTAATAAATAAAATTTTTAAAATTTATTTTCAGTATATTCTATAATATTAAATAAATATCAATTTTTACAAAAATATCAAGTTAATGTTAGTTTTAGTTATTATAAATATGCATATTTACTTTTTATATATAAGTAAATATGCATATTGACTAATATCGTGAATAGGAGATATGTGAATTTATTGTAAATATGTGTATATTTTCTCGTATCATATCGATAATACAAAATATAAAATGACATTTAATTAATATTTCAAATTTATTAAAAATAATAAAATTATAAAAAGTGATATTGTAAAGGCAGGCAGGCTAAAACATAACCACTAATTAATCAAACATGGGTCATTCTGTGCAAGTGTAATGTCGATACATTCTTGTGCTTCATCTTTCCACACGATTATTAGGAGCTCACCATATATTTCTTGATTTATTGTAAACAAATTTATTAGAAATTAACAATATAGCAATTAAAATATGATATTTAATATTTCAAAAAATATGATATTCAATAGAGCAAACTTTGCAATAAAAAATTACATAGTTTCTTACAAAAAAAAAATATTTTTAAATTAAAAAAAAAAAAACCATCCGACCCAACCTCCATGCATCCCTGATTAAAAAATGACTATGCTACAATAAGGTTAGTATATATTAATATATATATATACACAAAACTTAGCCTTAGCCATTCTCTGAAACCTAGTCTTCACTATCCTCGGCTATAGCCGACGGTAGTCCCTCCAATCCTTTTTTTATATATTTATTTGACAAATAAGCTTAGATTTATCAAAATTTTGGTAGATCTAATGTTTTCATATTTTGTTTTTTTTTTCTCCTTCTAGTAAGAGTTTTATTCTCACTTTTGAGGTGAGTGTTCACTAAATCATGAGAGTAGAGTTTGGTTCTATTTTTGTATAGAAGAAACTATGGTGAAAAGTTCATATTTGAATTTTTACCGATCGTAAAGACCAAAAAATAGTTGATTTGTGGTTTATGATTACTGTCAAGTGGAGCGTTGAAGATTTAAGTATAAATTTTTTATCTTTTAGTAATACTATTGTCTTTTTCATTTATTTTAATTTTTTTTTTATATTTGTAACGAGATTAACTCATATTTTTTATGAATGAAACATCTCAAAATAAAATAAAAAATTATATACACCAAACTAATAAAAAAAATTTATAATTTTTTATCCTTATTTTTTTTTTTTTAAGAAAAAGACAAATACCCATATCCATTTCTAAAATACTAAAATTCTAATAGTTTGGTGCATGAAGGTGTAAATAAGAATGTCTTCATGTTAGCAACATATTAGATTAAACATTGATCAAGTTACACCAATCAAACAGCAATAATAATACCAATTACAAACACAAAAAAAAGGTCACTACTTTAGATCAATCCGAGGAACACAACTAGTTGTTCTTCCGAGCTTTAATAATGGTGAATTCTTTGAATTTCTTCTCTGGAAGCTCCTTTTAGCTATATCTCTTATTGCAAAAGCTAATGATAGTTTAGGATTGAGCCTTGAATTATTGAAGTTTTGACAAAAATCTTTATGAGAATTTATAGCTTCTTCAATCCCCATTTCTTTTGGACCTTTCTCTAATGTTTCTCTAACAGCATCACAACAAAGACCACAAACCCATTTACCAGAATTGAAGCCTTTAACTTTGGAGATGTAATCTTCAGTGCATTCCTCTTTGAGTCCACAGCATTCACATTCTGTTTGCTCCACTTCAATGGGTTCCAACTCCACCCCAAGTTTCTCTATTTCATATAGCCTTTGTTCACTCTGCAAATACAATATAGACTAGTTCTATTTAGCTCCAATAGGAAAAACTGATACTTTTAGTTCAACATTAACGGTTATGACTGTAAATAAGTCAAAAACTCAATTTGAGTTAGTCTGAAAATAACAATCAATATAAAATGAACCGGATTTGAATTCAAACTCGAGCTCGAACTGAATCATACTTTAAAAATGTCAAACTTGAGAACTCAGCTTATTTACGGCCCTAACACGAATTACAGTGCTTGACAGAAAAAGAAATTAATAGAATTCATATAAAGCCTACCATAGTTACTTGTTTGGAGTAATGATATTTCTTGATATCTTCAGAAGCTAACCCTCTCAAATATCTATAAGAAACCATGAAGACTTGTTATTCTTTAGAATTGAATAGGGGGAGTATTTATAGATGGTTTGTGTTCATGTTGAGAGAGCACGTAGGCTTAACTTAATGCATCTTTACAGATAGATAGGAGTTGCTTTTAATTGGATAATTGAGCAAATTGCACAACTAGTTACCCTTATTAGGTGTTTTGCTCTGAATTTGCTATAATAAGAACTTGTGAATATACTAATACAAAGATATTTTAGCATGCAAGTGCAAGCATTATTGTTTCGTTAATCGGAAAGACTTTTTCCGATTATGCATAGTTTTACTATGTAGCAGCTCATAATATTATTCCGATCCATTAGTAAAACTAAATTACAAAGTTAAGCTTAATTATTAATAAAAGTAAGATTTTATTTTTAATTTGATAATTTAAAAAAGGAACCTAAGATAATAAACATCCCATCATGAGTTTTAGCATTTAAGGGGTGAAAGATAAAAGGTAAGGAATATTTTATACATGTGGGTGTTGGGGCACTCGTGAACTGGAGATTTCACGAGTTGCAACAAATGAGTTTGGTTCGATGAATGGAGGAGTAATCTAATTACAGTTAGCCAATATTTGGCAGTGTTAATCAATGCAACGTCCACAGAAATTGTCTACTTTATTTTTAACCAATTCTTTGGAGGTCCATTGTTTATGACCAGTATCAAACTTTTTGTCCACTATTTTCATATCCAATTAATATAGGGTACTTAACTATACAAACAAGTTAATAAACTCTTAATCGGGATTGGACCTAAACCATTCGTAGCCTCATCATTTACCCAGAAAAAATTACCTGCCATGGCGGATGAAGTGACAATAAGAATTACATAAAATGGTCCAGACTTATGCATCTCGCGATCAGTGGCAAAAGAAAGCTCAAAAACATCACAACCTCTCTTTCACCGGTAACTGATCCAGAATACCAGAAATGGGCACGAGTTGATTTAAATGTAATAACCTAGATCGTGAAATACATTGAATTAGACTTAGTCAATCAATATCTCGATTACCCAACAACAAGGGATTTATGGAAGGGAATCGAGGCCATGTACAACATCGAATGAAATGGGCTGAATTTTCGATCTTATGGTAAAGCAAACAGTCTAAAACAAGGATCAGAAGTGATTAAAGTTTTCTATAGCAAGCTCATAGCCATTTGGAAATAAATTGATCGGAGGATGCATAATCCCATGAAAAATCTAGAGGACATTACGATCTTCAACAAATTGGTAAAAAGGAACATATTGTACTAATTCTTAATGGGCGTCAACGATGTTTTTGACAAAGATAGGAGAGATCTGCTCAATCGGGATCCACTGCCATCAGTGGAAGTGGCATATGTAATGATTCGAAGGGAGATAGCCATAATAGATATTATAAACGGAGAGGAGTCGTCATCGGGGGTTAACCCCTCAGGAATAGGAAGTGGTATTGCTGCTAGAGGCCTGTTAGACACAGCCAGGACAGTGGCTAGATCCTCATTTTCAGCAAGACGATGTTAAAACAAATCTAAAATGCTCATACTTTGGAGGGACGAAGCACACCAGAGATGGATGCTTTAAACTGATTGGGCATCCGGAGTGGTGGTTAGACAGTAAAAATCACAAACTTAATACCTACGAGTTAGACATAGACTCGTTGAGCAAATTATACTCAGTGGATACTTTAACTTTTAATATAAGATAAAAGAAAGAATCACACATTCACACATGATGATTTACCTGAATGACCTTACTTGTTGACCTCCATGTTTTATGACTTTATGCCACAATTTAATACATATAAATACATAACAATATTCATTAATCAATCAGCTCCGTAAGGTTATAGTGAAACTTAAGTGACAAGGTAACTGTATGACTATATGATTATATGTCAAGCTACTAAGTCCAAACTATATCATCTCAATATCACAGCTTAAGCTGAAACGTCAAACTATATGGGATGCAGATATGTTAGTTAATATGTTGCAACTTATCATTATCTACGTGATTTCTACCTAACCTTGTTGGAGCACATTATATCTTTATTAACATCACAATCATCACATCAATATCTCAATCATTCATCAAATTCATCACATTGTACCTTATAACGCAATAATTATATCATTTTACTGGTTGACTGGTCTGATTATCTGTTTATACTTAACATGTCTTTTTATCATCTAACATGCTTTATAACAATTTATATATACTTTATTAATTATTAGGAATGCTTTAAAAACCAATTACATACTTAAAAATCGTCATTTATATTTTGCTTTGATGGTAGCATGCTCTACCTTATGGATAGCATGCGTTAACTATGCTTAAAACATTCTGGACCGAAAGTGAAAATGTTAGCATGCACTATCTATAGTGTAGGGTACGCTATGACAGAAAATGGCAGGGTAGCGTGCGCTATGCAAATACTCTGTTTTCATCAAAATTCACGACCAACAATCATTTTTATTCATTTCTTTGATGTATACCAACCTTATACAATTTAACAAATAACATACTATCTCAACAACACATCAAATGCATCCATTCAAACAAAATACACATATTAAAGTCAATTTCACACACTATATTAAAGTTAAAGTATCAAACCTCTAATCTTAGCTTTTTTGCTCTGATTCTAACTCTCAATCTCTCCCTCCTTTGAGTTGACTTCCCCTACAAAAATATAAACCTTAAAACCTTTATTTCCCTTAACTAAAATAATCGAAAATAATGGAAAGAAACTTACTATGTAATGGTTATATATCTAATGATGGTTGATTGTTGATGGTTTTGATGATTTGATGAAGTAAATAGGTGGAAAGTGATGAGGAAAATGATGAACAGCAGTGAGAAGAAGAAGAGAACGAAGTAGAAATGAAAAAAATATCATTTCTCTTAAAACTATTTTTTTTTTTCATTTTTTTTCATTAATTTGGTGTATTTCTATTTGGTATATGAAAGTCTTTCTCATGAAATAATATTTGAAAATTTTAGACTATAAAATATAATTTAGAGGTAAAATATAATTATTTGAAATTTAGCTATTATTAATTGGACAAAAAATTCATAAAAATAAAAAATGACATGATATATAGGATCGTTTGAGTTGTGAACATGTACGTTCATCTGTTTGATATATATCTTCATATGTTATTAATATAATAGAAATAAGAGAGCAAAATAAGTTAAAATTCTTAAAAAATTGAATATTTATTTAAAAATAATAAATATTTTTATCATATAAAAAATGATTTTTTCTCTTTTAATTTAAAAAAACGCACTTTTTAACTTTTATCCGTCTTTTTCATTCAACTTATTTATAATTTGAATCCAAATAAGCTTATTTCTATAATTTTTCAGAAAATAAGCCAATCACCACTTAAATAAAGATATGAGACTATAAAATAAGCTAATTAAGTAACAAAAAGATATAAAGATATACAAATTGCATGCACTCACGAGAATTGAAAAACTATATTTATAAGAATAAGGGATGGTCCAATGCTTGATCCTCCAAAAACTATATTTATAACATTGATTTGGATCATACCAAATCTTCCATATACTAATTCTAGCATGCACATAAGAAAAACTAATTCCACAAAAATAATCCTTTAAAGAACAACATGGTGTTGGAGTTGTGACTCTGGATTCAAGGTGGAGATTTGTAAGCTTGGTGACTCTAGTTTCAGCCCAAGTCTATTTGTGATGAAGTTGCACCACTCTTTTACTAAAGTACCGTGTTTTATGTTGAATTACTGCGTTTTCATTTAGAAGGCAAAATGGAAGAGCCACTCGTGTGGTTCTCTTCTGTATACTTCTGACTCGTGTGAATCTTATGAAGTATAGATACATGTTTTTGGGGTTTTGGAGTGTGGTTGTTTTTACTTTCTCTCTGTCGTTTGAGATATTTTTTCTCTCTATAACTTCTCTTAGGTTTTTGCTCTCTGTTTCTTGGTAACCTGCGCATCTTCTTTGTATTTCTCATAGTCTGTAAAGATTATGATCTATATAGAGGAGAGATTTAGGTTACAATCTCTCTTAGATTGAGATTACGAGAAAGTGTGCTTTCTAAGAAGTTTTTGGGTAGTCTATAATCTATACTCTATCATTTATATATTTTTAAAGAGATTTGACTGAGGATCTCCTCCTTCTTAGATATAGTCTTACTTTGTATAAGGTGAAACAAGTAAAATTTGTTTATTTATTGTTTGGTAGAGATTTAGTATTCAGATCTTATAGTATTATCCCTATTAATGGAATTTTAAATTTATCATTTTTATAGTAATGGAGTCTATCCACTAAATACGTATAGTTTTCATGTTTGTGAAGTTTTCCTAAATATTAATATGCTAATTAAAAATTATTTTTGCTGTTTAAAAATACAGTATTTATTATTTATCCTCACCATCTTGTGCAACTCTTTTTTTCTTTGAGAAGAACCCTTATTCTTGTAGATACTCATACGACATCGTTTTTATGATAAAATACGATCACGAGAGGAAAAAAATTCATAATCAAATGATCTCATCCTTACCAATTTTTATCAATGTTTACCATATTTATATATATGATATATCAGTCTAAGTAGATATAGTATTTTTTTATTTAACCATCCTGTTTTCCATTATTAAATTACATGAATCTAAATTAAAGCCGGGTAGGATCATTAAAACCGCAAATCCTACCGAATTTTAATACAGTTATATTATTAACACTCGAACTTAAGACATTTATTTTAACAAATTCGAGACATTTAGTTAAACTAAAACAATCTAAAACTAATTCGATGATTAAGTATAAATGATTTTAAATTATCTTGAAATTCTATTAATAATGGTTTATACAATCAATATTTTTTATTTTTGGATCAATTTCATAATTCATAATCTTTCCAAAAAGAGATGACAAATCATTTACAAAATACTATAAAAAAATATATAATAATTACATAATATGAATACAAATAATTACAAACTTACAACATAAGAAGGTATTAATCAAATAAAACCACAAAAATAAAAATAGACAAACTGAGCAAAATTATATAAATATATATGTAATTAAAGTGCTTAATTAATTTTATGGTCACTAATATCTTCCCTTGTTATTGCAGGAATACAACTAGAACTCCTAGCAATACCACCTTTCTTAGGACCCCCACCTCCTCTATCTCTAGGGCTAATAGACTTAGCCCTAATACTTCTATTCTTCTTTAAAATCTCTCTCATGGCTTCAGCTTGAAACAATATAGGATTAGCCCTAAAATACTTATTAAACTTTACACATGCACTCATATGTTCATTTAATGCTTCGTCTATTTTTCCTCCATTTTTTTCCATTTCTCTTTGCACTGCTTCTGAACATAACCCACATATAAATTTCCCTAAATATTTTTCACCAACCTTTCTGATATATTGAGGTGTGCACTCTTCCGACATCCCACAACATTCGCACTTTGTCTCTTCTATCTCGGAAATTGGTGGAAGATTAGTTAGCTTGCTGTTATTTGATTCTGCAACGGCCGCCGGTACTTCTTTGCTTAATTCAAAGGATATATCTGATACTGTTCTTTGTAGACCTTCCATTGAAAGTCTACTTGGCTTTTGTGTATTATTATCTCTTTTCACGTATGACCCAATTAGGATTTCTCCGTTGGGTGCCATGAAAATCTTTTAAAAGGAAGAAAGAAGGGTGTTTTTCTGTGTTTCTTGAAGAGTAGAAAGTGTTGTGTAATTTTGTTATGTAGGGAGAGTACATATTTATATGAAGTATATGTTGCTTAGTAGCCATATACGACGTAGTATTGAAAGAACTGGAGTTTTCATGAAAGCTTTTTTCTTGTATTAGCATGTGAACTTAGTTATGGTTGTGAATTAAACAACAAGCTTTTTCTTTTTCTCCCTTTTGTTTTGAGTTTTATTTTACTTTTTTTTTCCCAAATTGGTTTTAGTTTTATAGTTTCTTTAATTAATACCATGAATATGAAATACATGAAAATACGTATATTTACTCTAAATACATATATTTACATATATGATATTGGTTAATACAAACAGAAAATGACATTTTAGTTATTATTTTTGGTTTTTGAGAAAAAATTCGGGCATAAATTTCGATCGGTCAATCACCCGCCACCTCCAAGCTTTGATGTCAATATGTGACGGAATGTCAAAAATCTAATATCGAGACGAATCCAATGCCATAAACTGCGTCTCAATTAGTCGCTGGAGCATTCCTAATGTTAAGCAGCTTAAATTCACTTGAGGAGTTTTAGATTCGAGACTAGTGATTTTCGGAGACCCAAGAAAAACTTTTAAAAAAGGAAAAAAATATAAAATGCTTAGCCTTTCCCGTGATGTTAGTACACACTACAAGTCTACAACCACATAAAACAGATTTTCTAAATTAGCTTACAAAAGAAAAAAAATATAGTATTAATTAATTGAAAGATGCATGATTTAATTAAAATGATTCGAGAATTTGTATTAAATCACGAGAAAGCATAAATGATTTAAAACAAAAGGGTGGGTAAAGAAGTTAAGAGTTCACAGGAAGAAGGAAAAAAAGTCATTTTCTTGGTCTCTTTTGTTGATTACCACATACAAAAAGCATTCTTTTTTTTTTTTCAGCTCAAAAAAAAGCCAGAGCTTTTCGTTACATTTTTACATTTAACGGGGATTGAACCCGTCATCACTTGAAGCACTTCCTTATGACTTACAACTAGATCACTCTAGTAAAAAAAAAGCCTTTTTTTCTGTCGACATTATTTAAAGTTAACGGAAATAACAACGGTTTCCCCCTTTTTGGCTACAAAAGCAAAGTTGCTGGGCTTCCTATTCTTAATTATGCACAATCAAGAAATCAAATTTCAAATATTAAAATTGGAAGAAACAAACTTATTTAACAATGTCCTTTTTTATATTATTTTTAATTGTTTGTCTTAAAAAGTTTTAAATATTTTTATATTATTTTCAAGTTTTTTGACTTTTTTTTATTTTTAGTGGATGATTTTGTATATATCCCATTATACATACCAAAAAATAATAATATTTCATCTTTTAAAAATCCAATATGATATTATTGGTAATGATGGACATTACGTACTAAAATAGAAGAAGCTATTAAAAAAACTTGCAGAATATGTCATTTTGTAGGGAAAGGATAACCACCTTACATGCAAACACTCGCATTAACGGATATGTTGACAACGAGTTTACATCATGTTTATAAGAATTGAAAGTATTCAATCTCATAATTATTAGTTTATAATAAGTTTATGAAATATTTACAAAATTTCTATCAAATCCCATTTATAATAATACTCCATTTACCTCAAAATAAGTGTCTCTTTAGCACTTTCTATAGTATTAAGAAAAAGCATGTAATACATTAAAACTGTAAATCTTAGTAAATAAAATAAAGACTTCTTTATCCTTCATTAAAATGTTATGTTAGTTACCGTGCACATATGGGGTACTTTTACGGTTTAAATACGAAAAAATTGTTAAAATTTTAAAGGTGTACTCCAAATAGAGTATTGGCATACTGTATTTGCGAATTTCAATAGTTTGCATAGTGGTTATACGAACTTAATAAATTATTATTTTATTTTCCAAAATTCGCATACTGGATATGCGAACTTGTGGCAGAGATTTTACATTTATAGTTCGTTGGTATGGGAACTCTCTTTAAATATTCACATTCCAAATTTTAACACCATTTTCTGTACACATTCAAAATTGTAACACTTCCTTTAGAAATCACCTTTATTTTTACTATGTAAAAGGTAAAAAAAGAAATATATTTTCTATTTTTGTTACAATTAATCTAGAAGTAGCACACTTATTTTGGGAAAAAAATATAAAAGACATTAATTTTATGACTGGAAACAAAATTGCAATGAAATTATTGTAGAGAAAGTCCATTTACAACTTATTAAATGCTTAAATGGCCAATAATAACAAAAAAAAATGCACCAAATGAAATTTAAGACTCTTATAACATGCTTTAACCAAATTTACTATGGGTTTATAATAAATTGCAAAAAGTTTATAGAATTTTGTATTTGTCTATGATTCAAACCTACAACTCAAGTTTAAAAAAAAAAATCATTTATACTAATTTTTTTTCAATAAAATATAAATGAGGACATTTATAGTGGTTTATAATTAGTTTACAATATGCAACACAAAAATATTAGCTAAATATAACTCTTATGTCTATTCAGTTTATAATAATTTATACTTAATTTATAGTCTACTTACAACAAGTTTACAAAAAAAAAAAACAAATAAACAACAAAATAAACATCTTCCTATAAGTGGAAAATTTATTTATAGGACAAACTTAGAAAATACCACTTTTTATAGTTTACTTTTAACGAGATACCACAAATTTGAAAACTAAAAACTTATAACACAAATATTTTTAATATTCCAAAATTACCCCCTCAAGCAACACGCTCCACGAGCTACACACAACCACCCACCATCGACTTTTCATCTGCATCGAAAGGAACATTGCTCATCTTGCCATCGAATGGAAATAACTGCATCTTCTCCGACGACCTAAAGAAGCACTGTCGCCGCCACCTCATCTTTGATTTCATCGCTGTTCGAATATTGAAGTAGAAACTAATTGAAAATGAGACATATAATTTGGGGATTTTTTATTCATTATGGAATATAGTAACAAATGAAAGACCAAGGAAATAGATCGGTTTTATAGTGTATTTTCTTCTTTTTTGTCCTCAACCAAGAGCTTGTCGGTGTCGTAAAGCACGACCGTAGAAGCGCAATGGTTGCGCGACAATAGGGCTTCAATACTAACGGCCGCAAGAGCTTGGTTGGCAGATATAAAGGCACGAGCTTCAAGCTTCTGCTTCTAGTAAAGTCAACAGCGCCAGTCGTAAGATGGTGAAGACATGGCGACGATAATGGATGAAAAAGAAAAGCAAACAACGTTAAGAGGAAGGAGAAGTTATATGCAAAACTTTTCATTCTGTCCTCATTTTTTAAAATTACATATATATACCCCTAATATTTTTGAACTTTTACAAACACGTCCTAAATTCATGAAAAAATATAAGAAAATAAAAAGAAATAAATTTATTTTCAGCAACTGGTTTAGAAAATAAAAAAAATAAATTTATTTCTAGTAAAATGGTTTAAGAAAATAAAAATAAATAAATTTATGTTCAATAACTATTTTAGAATATGAAAGAAAATAAATTTATTTCCAGTAATAAATGGCGCAAAGTGCAAGAAAATAAATTTATTTTCCTGCTGAAGATGGCAGTGGTCGAAAGGAAAAATTTTTTTTCGAGAGGTAGTGCTGAGGCATGAAGCACTTAAAAAAATAAAAAGAATTAAATTTTTTTGTAACAGATAGTTTAGAAAATAAATTTATTTCCAATAGCTGGTAAGAAAAAAATAAAAATATTAATATATTAAGGACAATAAACACTAAAAATGATATAAAAATAAAAGTGATATTTAGTTAAATCAAATTTTGATATTGTGGTATATACTATAATTTCCTTCTACTACTTTTTATCAGACTCGAGTTTACAGTTTGTTGTAGTCCTACCCAACTCTCTTTGTTTTCAAGTTTCATACACAAAATCTCTCTCTCCCACTTTCCTTTAACGAATATATATATATATATATATATATA